>PVLC010018538.1:0-31910 GCA_004027655.1 Graphiurus murinus
GCACGCTTGTAATCCCAGCATTCGGGAGGCTGAGACCGGAGGATCCGGGTTCGCGGCCAGCCTCAGCTACCTAGTGAGGCACACTGCAACTTAGTGAGACTCGGTTTCAAAATAAAGAATAAAAAATAGGGCTGAGGATATAGCTCGGAGGTAGAATGCCCCTGAGTTCAATCCCCAGTACCGCAAAAAAAAAAAAAAACCAAAACTTTCCTATACACCAATAATGAATTTGCTGAGAAAGAAATCAGGAAAACAATTTCATTTACAAAAGCTTTAAAAAAAATACTTAGGAATAAATGTAACCAAAGAAGTGAAAGACTTCTACAAGGAGAATTACAGAGTACTGAAAAAAGAAATCAAAGAAGATACCAAAAGATGGAAAGACCCCTTCATGTTCATGGATAGACAGCATTAATAGTTAAAATGGTCATAGTACCAAAAGTGATCTACAGATTCAATGGAATCTTCATCAAAATACCAGTAAATTTTTCTTAAAACTAAGAAAAACAATCTTAAATTTATATGAAAAGACTCAGAGTAGCCCTAACAATTCTGAGCAAAAAGAGTAAAGCCAGAGGCATAACAAAATTCAACTTCAAATTTTACCACAGGACCATAATAACAAAAAAACATGGTACCAGCATAAACATAGACCCACAGTTGGGTGTGGTGGTACACACCTCTAATCTCAACACTTGAGAGACTAAGAAAGGAGGATGGCAGGTTCAAGACCAGTCTCAGCAACTTAGCAAGACCCTGTTTCAAAATTTAAAAAAAAAAAAAAGGCTGGGTGTAGCTTATAGGTAGAATGCCTCTAGGTTCAATTCACAGCACAAAAATAAATAAATAAATAAATAAATAAATAAATAAATAAATAAATAAACAAATAAACAAATAGCGGTGGGTGTGTAGCTTGGAGGCAGAATGCCCCTGAGTTCAATCCCTAGTACAGAAAAAAAAAAAAAAAAAAAAAAAAAAAAAAAAAAAAAAAAAAAAAAAAAAAGTCAAGGATTATATATTTTCTCTCATATGTGGAAGCTAGAAAGAAAAAAAGGAAAAAAGGGATCTCACAAAATCCAGAAGGGAGACCAGTGGGGTACAGAAGAGGGACCATGGAAAAGGATGAGAGGAGGGCAATGATACTGGGGAATAAAATTGATCAAAATATGTTATATGCACGTATGAATCTACCTTATGCACGTATGAATCTACCTTAATAAGACCTATTATACTGGAAGATGCAAAGACTAAAGATACTTAATAGTATTTAGATTAAATAGATTTAATTAACAGTAAGTAAATTTAATTCAATACAAATTAAGATTTATGAAAAGTAGTTTTAGAGCCGGGCGTGGTGGCGCATGCTTGTAATCCCAGCATTTGGGAGGCTGAGACCGGAGGATCCGGGCTCGAGGCCAGCCTCAGCTACCTAGTGAGGCACGCCACCAAAATAAAGAATAAAAAATAGAGCCGGGCGTGGTGGCACACGCTTGTAATCCCAGCATGCGGGAGGCTGAGACTGGCTAACCTCAGCTACCTAGTGAGGCACTCCGCAACTTAGTGAGACCCGGTTTCAAAATAAAGAATAAAAAATAGGGCTGGGGGTGTAGCTCGGAGGTAGAATGCCCCTGAGTAGTTCAATCTCCAGTACAGTACTGCAAAAAAAAAAAAAAAAAAAAAGAATTGGTGAAAATGTACATTTTAGAGATAATCAAAACTCTAAAGTTAACAACTTAATATGTGTATAAGAAACCAGATATAATATCTCCAAAGGAAAATAAAAAATTAGTATGAATCCGGGCATGGTGGCACATGCTTGTAATCCCAGCATTTGGGAGACTGAGACTGGAGGATCCGGGTTTGCAGCCAGCCTCAGCTACCTAGTGAAGCACTCCGCAACTTAGTGAGACAGTGTTTACCGCAACTTAGTGAGACAGTGTTTCAAAATAAAGAATAAAAAATAGGGCTGGGGGTATAGCTTGGAGGTAGAATGCCCCTGAGTTCAATCCCCAGTACTGAAAAAATAAAATAAAATAAAGTAAAAATAAAAATCTGTTCTATTTCTATGCACTAGCAATTAACAATTGGAAAAAGAAATTATGAAAACAATCTTATTTATTATTTATTTATTTATTCATTTATGTATTGTGTGTGTGTGTCTATGTGTGTTACTGGGGATTGAACCCAGGGGCATTCTACCTCCAAGCTACACTCCTCAGCCTGATTTTGCACTCTTTATTTTGAAACACGGTCTCACTAAGTTGCGGAGGGCCTCACCAAGTAGCTGAAGCTGGCCATGAACATGTGATCCTACTATCTCAGTGCTGGGATTACAAGTATGTGCCACCACGTCTAGCTACCCCAGGAGTATTCTAAAACTGTGCTATACTCCTAGCCCTATTTTATTTTCTTATTTTGAAACAGAGTATTGAGAGATTGCTGAGAATTTCACTATACTGCTGAGTCTGTCCTCGAACCTGGGATCCTCCTGTCTCAACCTCCCAAGTACTGGGAATATAGGTGTGTGCCACCAACCCCAGCTCCAACTATCTTTTTAAAAGAAATAGAAAAATAGATCCTATAAGTCATACGGAATTACAAGAGATCAGAATAGATAAAATAACCTTAGGAATAAAAATAAAGTAGAATGACTCATACTTTCCAATTTCAAAATTTACTACATAGTAAAAAAAAACTGATACTGACTGATAAAGATAGATATGCAGACCAATGGAATGTAATTGATAAACCAGAAATAAATCCATACATATGTGGACAATTAATATTTGACAACAGTTCCAAAACTGCACAATGGGAAAAAAAGATTTTTTCCCCCCAGAAGTGGGAATTGAACCCAGGGGCATTCTACCTTCAAGCTAAGGCCCCAACCTTTTTATTGATTGATTGATTGGGTACTGGGGATGGAACCCAGGGGCATTCTACCTCCAAGCTACACCCTCAGCCCTATTTTCTAGTCTTTATTTTGAAACAGGATCTCACTCAGTTGCAGAGGGCCTCACTAGGTAGCTGAGGCTAGCCGAGAACCCGGATCCTCCAGTCTCAACCTCCCAAATGCTGGGATTATAAGCATGCGCCACCATGCCCGGCTCCCTATTTTTTTTTTTTTTTTTTTTTTTTTTTTTTTTTGTGGTGCTGGGGATTGAACCCAGGGGCATTCTACCTCCGAGCTACACCCCAAGCCCTATTTTTTATTCTTTATTTTGAAACTGGGTCTCACTAAGTTGCGGAGGGCCTCACTAGGTAGCTGAGGCTGGCTGTGAACCCGGATCCTCCGGTCTCAGCCTCCCAAGTGCTGGGATTACAAGCATGTGCCACCATGCCTGGCTTATTTTTTATTCTTTATTTTGAAACAGGGTCTCACTAAGTTGTGTATGGCCTCAATAAGTAGCTGAGGCTGGCCTCCAACTTGTGATCGTATGTCTCAGCCTACCAAGTACTGAGATTACAAGTGTGCACCACCACGCCTGGTAGGTTTTTCTTAACAAATGGTGCTTGGACAAATAGATAGCCACACATAAAATGATGAAGTCAGACCCTTGCCTCACAATATACACAAAAACTAACTTAAAAAGGATTAATTACCTAAATGTAAGAGTTAAACCTACAGAATTCTTAGAAGAAAATATAAGGAGAAATCTTCATGTCTGTGATTTTTGGCAAAGGTTTCTTAGATATGACACCAAAAAGCAAGGTGTGGTGGTACATGCCTGTAATCCCCATACTTATCAAGCTGAGACAGGAGGATAGGAAGTTGAAGGCCAGCCTCAGCAACTTTGTGAGGCCCTCTCCAAGTTAGTGAGACCCTGTTTCAAAATAAAGAATAAAAAATAGGGCTGGGAGCCGGGCGTGGTGGCGCACGCTTGTAATCCCAGCATTCGGGAGGCTGAGACCGGAGGATCGGGTTCGCGGCCAGCCTCAGCTACCTAGTGAGGCAACTTAGTGAGACTCGGTTTCAAAATAAAGAATAAAAAATAGGGCTAGGGGTATAGCTCGGAGGTAGAATGCCCCTGAGTTCAATCCCTAGTACCGCAAAAAAAAAAAAAAAAAAATCCAGAATAGGTGAATCCATAGAGACAGAAAGCAGGCTGTGGGTAGGAGAGAACAGGGAATGACTGTATAATAGAGGTTTTCTTTCAAGGGACAAAAACATTCTGGGATTAAGGTTCCAGGCCAGTCTCATTAGCTTAGTGAGGACCCTCAGCAATTTAGAGAGCGCTTGTTTCAAAATAAAAAAATAAAAAAAGGTTGGGGGTGTATAGTCGAGGTAGAATATCCCTAGATTCAATGCCCAGTAAACACACACACACACACACACACACACACACACACACACACAAACACACAATTTTCTTTCTTTCTTTTTTTTTGGTACTGGGGATTGAACTCAGGGGCATTCTACCTCCAAGCTACACCACCAGCCCTATTTTTTTATTCTTTATTTTGAAACTGAGTCTCACTAAGTTGCGGAGTGCCTCACTAGGTAGCTGAGGCTGGCCGCGAACCCGGATCCTCCAGTCTCAGCCTCCCAAATGCTGGGATTACAAGCATGCGCCACCACGCCCAGCTCCCCAGCCCCATTTTTTATTCTTTATTTTGAAACAGGGTCTCACTAAGTTGCAGAATGCCTCACTAGGTAGCTGAGACTGGCCGCGAACCTGGATCCTCCGGCCTCCCAAATGCTGGGATTACAATTGTACACCACCACGCCCAGCTCACACAATTTTCTAAGAAACAATCTGACAATATGTAACAGAAGCTATAAAACTAGTCAACTGCTTTAATCCAATAACTTCAGTTTTAGGACTATACTTTTAAAGAACACCCAGAATTGGAAGACAGGAAATTATCTGAAAAAAAAAAAAAGGTAGTGCTACTCATGAGAACTAAAATGAGAAAACAGGAAGTTATCTAAATAAGAAGAGAGTAGAGTAGGGCACAGTGCACACCTGTAATCTACTCAGGAGGCTGAAACAGAAGGAAGGCAAGTTTGCAGCCAGCATACAGTCATTTCTTTCTTTTTTTTTTCCTTCCCTCCTTCCTCTCTCTCTCTCCTTCTCTTCCTTTTCCCTTCCCCTCTTTCTTTTTGTGATACTAGGGATTGAACCCAAGGGCATTCTACCTCTGAGCTACACCCCCAGTCCTATTTTATTATTTTATTTTGAAACAGGGTCTCATAAGTTGAGGGTGAACCTATGATACTCCTGTCTCAACCTCCCAAGTGCTGTGTGCACCCAGTACAAGATCCTATTTCAAAATAAGAAATGAAGCCGGGCGTGGTGGCGCACGCTTGTAATCCCAGCATTTGGGAGGCTGAGACTGGAGGATCCGGGTTCAAGGCGTCTCAGTTACCTAGTGAGGCACTCCACAACTTAGCGAGACCCTGTTTCAAAATAAAGAATAAAAAACAGGGCTGGGGGTGTAACTCAGAGGTAGAATGCCCCTGAGTTCAATTCCCAGTACCACACACACACACACACACACAAAAAAAAAAATGACAAAAAAAAAAAAAATGGGCTGTGGTGTAGCTCAGTGGTACAGCACCCCTGGGTTCAATCCCCAATATCACAAACAAATAAACAAATAATCCAAAAAAAGTCAATTGAATGTATGCAAACTATATATTCACACATGTATGGAAATATAAATAACTGTTAAAAGACCAACAAAAATATCTTGAATAAATTAAAAAATACTAACACTGAGCAGAGCATCATGACATATGCTTGTAGTACCAGTGCTTGGGAGGCTGAGACAGGAGGATCACAGGTTCAAGGCCAGCTTCAGCAACTTAGCAAGACCCTTAGAAACTTAGTGGGACTATGTTTCAAAATAAAATATAAAATAGGGCTGTGAGTGTAGTTCAGAGATTGAATGCCCCTGCATTTAATTCCTAATATGGGAAAAAAAAAAAAAAAAAGGTAACACTATCCACTTCTCAATCTATAAACAACTGTGTACAAATAACGGCTTACTCACTACTCCGAGCAGTTGATGCTATAGAAGCCATCATAAAAACTAAAGGAAGACAAATTGGAGCTCTTAGACATCATGTCTGTTTAGAGTTGGAGATGGGAAGAAGACATAAAAGGAAGAGTTTAAGGAAATTGACGTAAAGGATGCTCTCAATCTCCAAACTCTCTCTGATACCACAAGTTTTTCTTATATTTCCTAAGAATTCATCCAATAGAGAGTTACGTAGAATATCAGGGACTATGTATCAAAATCAATACCTTCATTGTTCAACACTTCATTGAACAGTACTATGAATTTTTTCAATCTGTTTCACTTCTCTCCTAACACTTAAATAAGAAAACTGCAACTGGAAGCCTTGTTGGAAGAAGCAGTGTTGAACCTCCCTCCATGGCATTCTCCCTAAGAGATACGTTTCCCCCAGAAAACTCCATTTCCAAAACAATTTAACTTTCCTCCCTCCTAATCAAAGTTTCCATTCATTAATCTAACAAAGTATATAATTTCTCCTTTCTTCAAAGAAGTTTAAACATAAGAATTAATAGTACTCACCCGAAATTTATTATAATAGTAGAGAACACAAGAAGATATCTCTATCAATTTATTTTTTATTTTATTTATTTATTTTTGTGGTACTGGGGATGGAACCTGGGGGCATTCTACCTCCGAGCTACAGCCCCAGCCCTATTTTTTATTCTTTATTTTGAAACAGGGTCTCACTAAGTTGCAGAGGGCCTCACTAAGCAGCCGAGGCTGGCCGAGAACCCGGATCCTCCGGTCTCAGCCTCCCAAATCAAGGCTTCAAGGCTTTCCCTATCTACCTACCTACCTACCTATCTTATCTATCTTATCTTATCTTTTATCTATCTATCTATCTATCTATCTATCTATCTATCTATCTATCTATCTATCTATCTATCTATGGTACTGGGGATTAAACTCAGGAACATTCTACCTCCAAGCTATACCCCTAGCCCTATATTTCATTCTTTATTTTGAAACAGGGTCTCACTAAGTTGCGGAGTGTCTCACTAGGTAGCTGAGGCTGGCCATAAACCCAGATCCTCCTATCTCAGCCTCCCAAATGCTGGGATTACAAGCGCATGCCACCACACCTGGCTTTCTCTATCAATTTAAAACTTGCTTTTCTTTCAAATTTTAACACTATCATACTTGCTCTTTACATATATATAACTTTACTACACAATCATTAGAAAGTATAATAATGAAGACTTTTTTATTGTTTTTTTTTTTTTTTTTTGTGGTCCTGGGGATGGAACCCAGGGGCATTCTACCTCCGAGCTACACCCTCAGCCCTATTTTTTATTCTTTATTTTGAAATAGGGTCTCACTAAGTTGTGGAGGGCCTCACAAGTTGCTGAGGCTGGCTGCAAACCTGTGATTCTGTCTAAACCTCCCAAGTACTAGGATTACAAGCATACACCACTATGCCCAGCTTTATAATGAAGACTTTAATTCAGCCTTGTAAACAAATGTATTATATTTAAATGAATCTTTTTAGCATAATATTCATCAATTAATTCTTACTTTGCTTCAATTTGTGGAAATCACCAACTCTATCCTTGGTGGCCTGCTTTAATATATCTGTTTGAATTCTGGGTTCACTCTCCATGTTTGAGCCTGGAATTAAACGTTGAAGAGAATTGGAAGGGTTCTGTTTTGAAGTACCAGGGTTTCCATTGTGGTTTACATGTGAATCTATAGCATAAAGACATCAAATTAAAAAAATATTAATTATTTTACAGAAGAATTTCATAAGATCTGCTTTAGAAAAACTAAGAAACACTTTTCTCTAACACTGGGTAGTCACATAGTTTGTTGTTTTAAGTTTTACTCTAATTTCTTTTATCAAATCTTATAACCAATGTGATTTTGGCTGTAGGAAATTCACTAATCATTCCCAAGTGATCATCTTCATTGCTGACTATAAATCTATTTACCAAAGAGATATGCATACAGTAGAAACCTAAAATATAGCAATGCTACCCATTTATTTTCATCCCTCTAAACTCTGTGTTGCTGCCAAAAATCTCTAAAATCTTCATTACTTTTAAGAGAACATTTCTGTAATACTGAGTAGATGTTCACTAGAAAACAACACAATCCTAAATACATAATAAGGAAGGGCTTTAATATAAGTGGGTATAATAATTTATAGAAGGCCTCTGTGAAATAAGTATGAACACTTTATTTGTAGTGCTGAGGATGGAACCCAGGGCCTTCTACAGACTAGGCAAGCACTCTACCACTGAGCTAGACCCCAACTCTATGTACACATTTTCTTTTCTTTTTTTTTGGTACTGGGGGTTGAACCCAAGGGTATTCTACTTCTGAATTATACCCTTTTATTTTTTTATTTTGAAACAGAGACTTGCTAAATTGCTGAGGCTGGTCTTGAATCTGTGATCTTCCCAAGTATGGGGATTACAGGTATACACCACCATACCCAGCTCTATAAACACACTTTGGAGAGGGTAAATCTATATAGCCTGAAGATCAGGAGATTGAGGCAGGGGAATTGAGAGTTTAATGCCAGCTGGGGCAACACAGACATTTAAGCAAGACCCTGTCTTAAAAAAAAAAAGGTAAAAACCCAAGTAATGGGATTACAAGCGTGTGCCACCATGCCTGGCTCAATTCTTTGTGTGTGTGTGTGTGTGTGTGTGTGTGTGTGTGTGTGTGTGTGTGTGTGGTACTGGGGATTGAACCTAGAGGCATTCTAACTTTGAGCTACAACCCCAGCCTGATTTTTTATTTCTTATTTGGAAACAGTGTGTCGCTGGGTTGATGAGAGTCTCACTACTTGCTGAGGTTGTCCTCAAACCTGTGATCCTCCTATCTCAGCCTCCCAAATACTGGGATTACAGGCGTGCACCACCATGCCTGGCTTCTAACAATCCACTTTATTTTATTTTACTTATTTATTTATTTTTTGAGGTACTGAGGTTTGAATCCAGGGGCATTCTACCTCTGAGCTATACCCCCAGTCCTATTCTTTTATTCTTTATTTTTGAAACAGGGTCTCACTAAGTTGTGGAGAGCCTCACTAAGTAGCTGAGGCTGGCTACAAACCTGGATCCTCTGGTCTCAGCCTCCCAAGTACTGGGATTACAAGCGTGCGCCACCACGCCTGGCAACAATCCACTTTATTTTTTTTATTTTTTTATTTATTTATTTTTTTTGCGGTACTGGGGATTGAACTCAGGGGCATTCTACCTCCGAGCTATACCCCCAGCCCTATTTTTTATTCTTTATTTTGAAACAGAGTCTCACTAAGTTGCGGAGTGCCTCACTAGGTAGCTGAGGCTGGCCGCGAACTCGGATCCTCCGGTCTCAGCCTCCCGAATGCTGGGATTACAAGCGTGCGCCACCACGCCCGGCTAACAATCCACTTTAAAAAGTGCAGTTTTAGATAATTATTAATCTCTGGGCTTTTACCAGTTATTTAAAAATATGTAACATTAGCCTGTAATTGCAATATTGGAGATGCTGAGAAAGAGGATTGCAGATTCCAGGTCAGCACACTGGTAATTTAGTAAGTCCCTGTTTCAAAATAAAAGTAAAGCTGGGCATGATGGCACATACTTGTAATTCCAGTACTTGGCAGGCTGAGATAGGAGGACCAAAGGTTGGAGGCCAGCCACAGCAACTTAGCAACATTTTATATATATACATATACATATACATATACATATATATATACACACATTATATATGTTATATATTAATATATATACACATTCATTTGAAAAATAAATGCTACTTCACTATGCTGCTAAATGACATGTTTTGTTCACTATAAGATAATGCAGTGGATTGATTTTTAAATGAAATGCTAAGAATAAGACTTCATACCTGGAGCCGAATTTGGGAAAAGAGGTTGTCCAGTTGGAAGATGGGAGACTGCTTGATGACTTTCATGTTGAAAAACTAAAACAGGGGGCTTCCTTAAAGCTAAAAAAAGAAAAAAAAAAAAAACACACACACACACACATTCACATTATACCCATTGATATTATGCTTTCTAAAAAAACACCACACCATGAATCTATTTACATTGCACTAATCCTATGATGCTTATTCTAATTTTGTAATCCTTCTGGTTACTAGTTGATACACTCTTGTTTTTGTGGTTCTGGGGAATAAACCCAGGGCCTTGTGCATGCCAAGCAAGTATTCCAGGCCTAAGCTACAACTCTAACGCCACTAACTGATACATTGTACTATCCCTTATAGAGTTTGGTGATAAAAAGATCTGGTCAAAACGTAAGCTCCATTACAGTGAGAACTCTGTCTTGTTGACTACTATATCCCCAACATCTAGACAGTGCCTGGCTCATAGTAAGAAGTCAAGAAAGACTTAAATAAATAAGTGAATCTCTTCAGATATAGTGATTTTCAATAGTGAGACCTTTCAATATAGATAGTACAAATAAAGATGGATATTTACAGATAAGGTAAAACATTAAGAATATGCCATCCAAGCCGGGCGTGGTGGCGCATGCTTGTAATCCCAGCATTTGGGAGGCTGAGACCGGAGGATCTGGGTTCACAGCCAGCCTCAGCTACCAAGTGAGGCACTCCGCAACTTAGTGAGACTCGGTTTCAAAATAAAGAATTAAAAATAGGGCTGGGAGTATAGCTCGAAGGTAGAATGCCTATGAATTCAATCCCCAGTACTGCAAAAAAAAAAAAAAAAAAGAATATGCTATCCTTAGTTGGTCATTATTTTAAATAAAACCTAAACATGACTAATTCAATAATTTGAGGTATTTTTATTCTTATTTTGGTTTTATTAGGGATTGAAAACAGGGTGCTCAGCCTTTTTACTTTTTTTTTTTTCTCCTGAGAAAGGGTCTCTCTAAGTTGGCCAGGCTGGCCCTGAACTTGTGATCTTCCTGCCTCAAGCTCCCAAGTCACTGGGATTACAGGTGTACACTACCATATCCAGCCTGAGATTTGATTGATTGATTGTTTTTTTTTTTTTTTTTTTTGGTACTGGGGATTGAATCCAGGGCATTTCACCTCTGAGCTATACCCTCAGCCCTATTTTTTTTTTTTTTAAATAGGGTATTACTAAGTTACAGAAGGCCTCACTAAGTTGTTGAGGCTGGCCACAAAGCTGCCATCCTTCAGTCTCAGCCTCCCAGGTACTGGGATTATAAGCACACACCACTATACCCGTTTTAAGATTGTATGTATGTATGTATGTATGTATGTATGTATGTATTTTTTTGTGGTACCATGGACTGAAGGACATTCTACCACTAAGCTACACACCTAGCCCTTTTTATTATTTACTTTGAAACAGGGTCTCAATAGGTTGCTGAGAGTCTTGTTACATTGCTGATGCTAGTCTCATATTTGTGATCCTCCTGTCTCAGCCTCCCAAGTACTGAGATTACAAGGGGTGTACCACCACACCTGGCTCTGAGATTTCATTTTGAAGATCGAAAATCTATTTTATGCAAAGGACTTTACAAAGATGTATATACTGATAATTGGATCTTCTCTCCTATGATATAAAGGCAACAGGAAAAGATATATATATATTTTTTACTCACTACCACTGACTCCACCAAATCTCTGGACAATTGAACATGAGAGAAGGCAGTAAGAGCAAATAAGAAAATTGAAGAGAAAGGAAACAGAAAAGGAGTGAAAAAACAACAGAGACTCTCATGTATAAGATATGGCTACTAGCATATTTTATTACTGTAAGACTTTGGTGTAGCCAGGCATGGTGGTACATGCCTGTAATCTCAGTACTTGGGAGGCTGAGACAGGATTGCAGGTTCAAGGACAACCTCAGCAAGTAGTGAGATTCTCATCCACCTAATGAGACCCTATTTCAAAATAAAAATAAAATAGGGCTGGGGGTGTAGCTAGGAGGTAGACTATCCTTGGGTTCAATCCCTAGTAACACACACACACACACACACACACACACACACACACACACACACGACTTTGGTGTGGCAAAGATGATGCTATGTGATCCCATTTGTTATATTCTTTCTGGAATACCAACAAAGATCAGTCATCCTCTTTGGTTAAGGAATAAGGACCCTTGATTCTGGTGTTCAGGAGGTTGGTGTAATTTCTAAGCTGGCCCATTAAAAATGTGCAAATCTTCTACAATCTCTCTTCCCTTTCTCCCAGAATTTAGGAGGCTACATATGAAGATGTAATGGAAGGGGTCACTTATCAGAGAAGAGTTGGAAAGAGAGCCATTTAACTCACATTAGATTGTAAGATGAATGAAGAGCAAAGCTTTATTATTTCAAGCCACTGCAATTTTGGGATGTCTGTTCATGCTTCACAGTCCAGACAATCCACCTAGTATACTTGGGTTATTTTTACAATTCTTAGTTCATTTTAATTATTGTATGATTGATTGATTGATTTTGGTTCTGGGAATTGAACCCAGGGCATTCTCCATCTGAGCTAGACCCCAGCCCTATTTTATTTTATTTTTATTTTTGGGGTACTGAGGATTGAACTCAGGGGCATTCTACTTCTGGGCTACACCCCCAGTCCTATTTTTTATTCTTTATTTTGAAACAGGGTTTCACTAAGTAGCAAAGGACCTCATGAAGTAGCTGAGGCTGGCTGCAAACCTGGATCCTCTGGTCTCAACCTCCCAAGTACTGGGATTACAAGCGTGCACCACAGGGTCTTTGATGAGAGTCTTACTACTCGCTGAGGCTGTCCTCGAATTTGTGATCCTCCTGTCTCAGACTCCTAAGTACTGGGATTACAAATGTGTGCCATCACGCTCGGCTTGATTATTGTATTATTTATTTACTTATTTTTGTGGCACTGGGGATTGAACCTAGGGGCATTCTACCTCTGAGCTACATCCCTAGCCCTATTTATTTTGAAACATGGTTTCACTACATTAAGAGACTTTTTAAGTTGCTGAGGCTAGCCTTGAACCTGTGAACTTCCTATCTCAGCCTCCCAAGTACTGGGATTACAGGCATGCGCCCCCAAGCCTGGTGTATTTTATTTATTATTACACAGTTTCTAAATTTAAGTATCCAAGAAATTTGAAATTTGTCTAAGAAAGCATACCACTCAAACTGACAGAAAGTTGAAGTTTCTTCTTACCATCTGCAATGCCTAACACACATTTCTATGTATAGGATAGATAAATAACAATAGTCAACTAAAGTCTTAAAAGAGTGGCACTTTGCCAGGTTTATCAATATAATTGTGCCAGGAGTGTTGCTGCATGTCTGTAATTCCAATACTTGGGAAGCTGAGACAGGAGGATTGCAGGTTCATGGCCAGCCTCAGGGACTTAGTAAGGCCCTCTGCAACTTAGACCCTGTTTCAATATTAAAACTAAAATAGGGCTGGGGGTGCAGATCAGAGGTAGAACACCCCTGGGTTCAATCCACAGTACCATAAAAGGATTTACTAACAACTAAGGTCACTAAGTATCTGGTAGTTACATTGAGAAAGAGAAGTCAGTCATAATACATAAATTTGTTGATCACTGCTGGACCGAAGATTATATGAACTGTTACAGTCAACTATAGAATGTCCTCTGAAGAGCTCAGGGTTGATACAGTTAAGTCATAAGGGTTGTAATCTCATTATTGTAATGGATTTATCTGGGTGGTAACCTAGGTCAGTGAGGTATGGCTGGAGAAGGTGGATCCCTGGGGCTGTGTCCTTAGAGACTGTGTTTGTGTTCGAATCCTCTTGCTTGCTTGCTCTCTTGCTTCCAGTCTCTATGGTGTGAGAGCAAAGCATTGATCTCTTCCTCTTTCTGCTTCCCTCTGCCTTGCCCTGAGATGCACGAACACCACCTTCCTATGGACTGAACCTGGAATCTCAAAAAAACTGAGTGAATGAATCTCCCCTCCTCTAGGTTCTGTGGTCAGTTGCTTTGGGTTACAGCAGTGAGAATGTTGACCGAGACAGAAACTGATCCCAGAGAAGTGGGGTCACTACTATATCTAAGTGTAATCCCGGATTTTATGAGTCTATGGAATAGGTTTATGAGAAGTTGGAAGAGTCAGAATATAGCTAGAAAGGTAGATGGTAGAGACTGTGCCCAGGAGATTTTGGAGGGCAAAGAGGACTCCATAGGAAAAATGAGTAGAGGCTACATGTGTTGGGCATTTTGCCCATGTCCTGAAACTCTGTGTGAGACTGAATTTGAAGATGATAGGCTGATTAATCTAGCAGAGAAAAATCTCAAAACAGCAAAGTATCCAATCTGCATTTTTGATATTGATGTCCCCATTCTGCAAATTATACACCGAATTTTGGGAGGGTAAGCAAAACAGAGAAACTTTATAGATTTGCAGTTTGGCAGGAAAGGCATGTGTAAATTTAGGGCCCAGAGAGATAGTATGAAAAGATAGTACGAAAGAAACTAAGATGGCTGAAGGGAGGTCAAATGTTTTGCATAGGAACAAAGAAAGGAATGTGATCCGGGCAACTGAAGCCCAAGTGCAGAACCAAGGAAAAAAGGGCCTGGTGGCAGTTGCCAGGATTGAAAGGGGCCCAGGGGCAGTGATTGAAGAGAGGGCATGACTACCTTTTCTGCTGTTGGTGGATTTGGATGCTCATGTAATGCTGGTTTTGCTGGAAAAAAGGGGTCATGGAGTCTTCCCCCAGACTTCAAAGGAAGGCCTGTGAAGCCAGGCAATGTATGGCAGGATGGAAATCCCTGCAAGGAGGCCCAAATGGGGCAATTTGTATGAATCGAAGGTTGCAAGAAAAATCCCCAAGATTTAGAAATGCCGGAAATGTGGAACAATTATGAGGAAAGGCTGCAAGCTGCAAGCCACAGAGCCAGGTTGGAAGACCAAGTACACTGCCCATTGCAATCAACCTGGCCACTGGGGCAGGGCTGCTAAGGCCCATTGGAGATCGAATCTTTTTTTGTGTGTGGTACTAGGGATTAAACCTAGGGGCATTCTACCTCCAAGCTACACTTCCAGCCCTATTTTATTTTATTTTGAGACAGGATCTCACTAGGTTGATGAGAATCTCACTACTTGCAGAGGTCATCCTCGAACCTATGTTCCTTTGGTCTCAGTACTAAGACAAGTACTGAGATTATAGCATGCACCTTCACGTCCAGCTTGGAGATCACATCTTACTACCATGAGACCCAGATTCCAGAAATGGAGCTGCAGGATTAAATGCTGGCTGTGCTGCATTTTGATACTGTTTTGGTCCATGTTTGCTCTGTGCCATTGTACATTGGATGTATGTAACTTGCTTTTTGTTTTTACGAGGGCTTACAGTCAAGAGTTCTCACTGAGTCTCAGAGGAGACTTTGGACTTTGAGCTTTTGAGCGAGGCTGGAACTGTTAAAACTGTGGGAACTCTTAGAGATATACTAAATGCATTTTGCATGCTGAACTGGGTATGAGCTCTTCAGGGACAATGGGTAGAATGTTATGGTCAGATATAGAATGTCCCTTGAAACTGGGCGTGGTGGTGCATGCTTGTACTTGGGAGGCTGAGGCAGGAGAATCTGGGTTCTTAGTGAGGTCCTCCATGACTTAATGAGACCCTGTTACAAAAATAAAGAATAAAAATAGGACTAGGGGTGTAGCTCTGAGGTAGAATGCCCCTGGGTCCAATCCCCAGTACCGCCAAAAAAAAAAAGTGCCCTGAAGACATTCTGTATCTCAGGGTTGCTATTGCAAAGTCACAAGGGCTGCAATCTCATCAGTATCTGAATACTGGGTGGGTGGGGTGTGGCTGGAGAAAATTGGTCGCTGGGGTATGACTTTAAGCACTATACTTTTGTCTTTGAATTCCTTTGCTTGTGTGCTCACTATCTGCGTCCAGCCTCCATGTTGTGAGGAGCAGCGCCTTTGCTCTCTCCCTCTCTCTGCTCCCCACTGTCATACCCTGGGCTTCAGACCCTGACCTCACTGGACTATGAGCAAGTAAATCTTCCTTCCTCCAAGTTGTGCGGTCAGTCATTTGGGATCATAGCAGTGAGAATGTTGACTGAGATACAAGCCATAAGATAAAGAGAGAAATCGTTCATGTCCTTAGCTTTATGTAATAATGCCTCCCACGCAAGAACAGAGTGACTGTTTAAGGCAAAATGATGATTTAAATAGGTAGAATAAGCCGGGCGTGGTGGCGCACGCTTGTAATCCCAGCATTTGGGAGGCTGACACCGGAGGATCCGGGTTCGAGGCCGGCCTCAGCTACTTTGTGAGGCACTCCGCAACTTAGTGAGACCCGGTTTCAAAGTAAAGAATAAAAAATAGGGCTGGGGGTATAGCTCGGAGGTAGAACGCCCCTGAGTTCAATCCCCAGTACCGAAAAAAAAAAAAAAAAAAAAAAAATAGGTAGAATAAAGTTGAATTAAAAAGGGCCTCAATTAGAGACCCACAGGAGTTCCAAACTGATAAAGCAGGAACCGAGTAGCACTATGGAGCCCTTATAAGTTTAGAAAGATACTTTTAGCTAGGCGTGGTGGCGCATGCCCATAATCCCAGTACTTGGGAGGCTAAGACAAGAAGATCTCAGGTTTGAGGCCAACATCAGCAACTTACACAAGACCCTCAACCACTCAGAGAGACTCTGTTTCAAAATAAAATAGGGCTTGGTGTAGAGTTCAGAGGCTGAAAGCCCCTAGGTTCAATCCTCAGTACCTAAGGAATGGGGAGAGAAGGAAAGTACTTTTATTTTTTTTGCAGTACTGGGGATTGAACTCAGGAGCATTCTACCTCCGAGCTACACCCCCAGCCCTATTTTTAATTCTTTATTTTGAAACCGAGTCTCACTAAGTTGCCGAGTGCCTCACTAGGTAGCTGAGGCTGGCCGTGAACCCGGATCCTCCGGTTTCAGCCTCCCGAAAGCTGAGATTACAAGCGTGCGCCACCACGCCCGGCTTATGAGTTTTTTAATATAAATATGATACTCTTAGCCACCACGCCCAGCTCACAGCCCTATTTTTTATTCTTTATTTTGAAACAGGGTCTCCCTAAGTTGCGGAGGGCCTAAGTAGCTGAAGCTGGCCACGAACTCGGATCCTCCAGTCTCAGTCTCCCAGATACTGGGATTATAAGCGTGCGCCACTACAGCCAGCTCACTATACCTGTCTTATTACTACTTTTTATCTGACTGGGGGAGGGTACTGGAGATTGAACCCAGAGACATTCTATATCCAAGTTACCCCTCAGCCCTTTTTATTTTGAAAAAAGGTTTCACTAAATTGCTGAGGCTGGCCTTGAATCTGTGATCCTCCTGCCTGAATCTCCCAAGTACTGGGATCACAGGTATGTGCCCTAGTGCCTGGTCCTTATCATCTTTAATATTTTATGCATATTTTCTATGTCATCCTATTTCCTTTACTTATTATATACTGTAATTTGTGCATGTTATTCCATTTTGTTCTATAACATTTCTAAATGGTAGTGCTGAATCAAAATGTCTATTTTTTTTTTTGCGGTACTGGGGATGGAACTCAGGGGCATTCTACCTCCGAGCTATACCCCCAACCCTGTTTTTTATTCTTTATTTTGAAACCGAGTCTCACTGAGTTGCGGAATGCCTCACTAGGTAGCTGAAGCTGGCTGCGAACCCGGATCCTCCGGTCTCAGCCTCCCGAATGCTGGGATTACAAGCGTGCGCCACCACGCCTGGCCAAAATGCCTATATAGGACTGGCTAGAGAGACCTGTATAAAGAACTAGCACAAGGTCTTTAGAGGCCTATAAACTCTATCAGTTAAGCTAGTTAGTAGACAGACTTTTATTACACAGGAAAAGGTAATGTGTGTCTGTAAATACTTTGGTTTCTATGCTTTTACTTTGCTTTTTGTTTACTTTCCTCTTTGTTATCCTTAAAAAGTTTAAAACTGTAGACTTGTTTTTGTTGAACCAAGGAGGCAGGTGATTTATTTATACCAAGGATAAGATAGAGGATATTTCCCAGAGGTCAAAAGATATAGTAATAGTTAACTATACTAAAATAAATGAGCATCATGAAAAACACTAGTGGACTTTGGAGACTACTAAGAATGCTAAGATAACCCTCAAATTTTATATACAGTTCTTCTGACTTTTTTCTTTTTTTTTTTCTGTGGTACTGGGGATGGAACCCATGGGCATTCTACCTCTGAGCTATAACCCCAGCCCTATTTTTTTTTTTTTTCTTTTGAGGTACTGGGGATTGAACTCAGGGGCGTTCTACCTCTGAGCTATATCCCCAACCCTATTTTTTATTCTTTATTTTGAAACTGAGTCTCACTAAGTTGCAGAGTGCCTCACTAGGTAGCTGAGGCTGGCCGCGAACCCGGATCCTCTGGTCTCAGCCTCCCGAATGCTGGGATTACAAGCGTGCGCCACCACGCCCGGCAGCCCTATTTTTTATTCTTTATTTTGAAACAGGGTCTCACTAAGTTGCGGAGGGCCTAAGTAGCTGAGGCTGACCATGAACCTGGATCCTCCAGTCTCAGCCTCCCAAGTACTGGGATTACAAGCAGGCATCACCATGCCTAGCTCTTCTGACTTTTTCCTATACACTTACAGGTATCTAATTTTTCCTCCATAAAATGAGATTAAATTATACTTACTAGGGATGGAACCCAGAGATGTTCTATTCCCAGTCCTTTTTCTTCTGAAACAGAGTTTTCCTAATTTGCTGAGTGTCTCACTAAATTGCTAAAGGTAGCCTCAAATCTGTCTCAGTCTCACAAATACTGGAATTACAGATGTTTGCCACTATTTCCAGCTATGCATGCTTTCTTTCTTTTTTTGCGGTACTGGGGATTGAACTCAGGGGCATTTGCCTCTGAGCTACACCCCCAGCCCTATTTTTTATTTTGAAACCAGGTCTCACTAAGTTGCGGAGTGCCTCACTATGTAGCTGAGGCTGGCCTCGAACCCAGATCCTCCGGTCTCAGCCTCCCAAATGCTGGGATTACAAGGGTGTGCCACCATGCCCAGCTCTATGCATGCTTTCTTGAAACTTTTTTTTTTTTTTTTAATCAAAGTTAGCCAGGCATGATGGCACATGCCTATAATCCCAGTACGTGGGAGGCTGAGACAGGAGTATCTCAGATTTGAGGACAGCCTCAGCAATTTAGCAAGACAATGACCTAGCAAGACCTTGTTGCAAAACAAAGAATAAAAAATAAAAATCAGACTAGGAGGTAGAATGCCGCTGAGTTCAATCCCCGGTACCAAAAACAAAAAAAAAACAAAACATACCTAGCCAGCTGTGGTGGCACATGCCTATAATCCCAGTACTTGGGAAGCTGAGATAGGAGGATTACAGGTTTGCAGACAGCCTCGGTGATTTAGCAAGGCTCTCTGCAACTTAGTGAGACACTGTTTCAAACAAAAACTAGAAAAATACTGAGGATGAGCTTGGAGATAGAATGCCTCTGGGTTCAATATGTAGTACCCCTCCCACATACACACATACATCATATGTATCTTTGCATGCCAATAGATATAGCTCAACATCACAATTTTTAATGACAACATATCATATTTTATAGATGTAATGAATTTAATGAACACTCCCTGTCATTGATGTGGTTTCCAGTTTATCATTTTATCTCCTGATGAGCATTCTCATATCTAAATGATAGGATAAATTCTCAGAGACACAGAAAGTCAATGGTATGGCATACTTCTCAAACAAATTAACAGAAACCCAGTAATAAATATAAATTCAAAGAAAATAAAAGAGCTGAGCATGGTGGTGCATACCTGTAATCCCAGTATCTGAGCGGCTGAGACAGAAAGATGAAGGCTAACCTCAACAACCAAGCAAGGCCTTCAGCAACTTAATGAGACCCTGTTTCAAAATAAAAAATAAAATAGGGCTGGGGATATAGCTCAGAGATAGAATGCCTTTGGGTACAATCCCCTGTCCCACAAAAAAGATTAAAAAAAAAGATAATAAAAGTGTTGGAAGCCAGGCGTGGTAGCGCACGCTTGTAATCCCAGCATTTGGGAGACTGAGACAGGAGGATTCCGGTTCTTGGCCAGCCTCAGCTACCCTAGTGAGGCATTCCGCAACTTAGTGAGACTCTGTTTCAAAATAAAGAATAAAAAATAGGGCTGGGGCTGTAGCTCGGAGATAGAATTCTCTTGGGTTCCATCCCCAGTACCAAAAAAAAAAAAAAAAAAAAGTGTTGGGAAATATTTGATGTGGAGAAGACTGCAAACAAAGTCATAATAATGATTTATGATAGTTAAACAGTTCTAAGTCTTTATGTTTTACCCTTGACCTTTTTGTTGAGAACCCTTAAGTGCTAGGAAATATACACAAGTCAACAGAGAATTGCATGTACTATCAGAAAATATGATTAAGAACTAAGCTGTTAAAATATATTATCATTGACAAAGCCATTATTAAGGAAAAGCACCAAAGATCAAATAATGAAACCTATTTAGCACAAAGATAAAACACAGGACCCAGGGATTCACATACTGGGTATGGTGGCACATGCCTGTAATCCCAGTACTTGGGAGACTGAGACAGGAGGATGGCAGGTTCAAAGCCAGCTTCTGCAACTTAGTGAGACTCTGTTTCCAAATAAAAATTAAAAAGAGTTGGGAGTGTAGGTCAGAGGTAGAATGCCCTTGGATTCAATCCCCAGACCCAAATAAACAACTAAGTAAAAAGGACTGGGGATGTCACTCAGTGGTAGAGCACCCCTGAGTTCAATCACAAGTTCTGCATGGGGTGGCAGGAGTGAGGTGAAAGGAGGGGAAAGTATTAGTAAAGAAGTAAGAGAGGAGCCAGGCATGGTAGCGAATGCTTGTAATCCCAGCATTTGGGAGGCTAAGACCAGAGGATTGGGTTCGCCGCCAGCCTCAGTTACCTAGTGAGGCACTCTGAAACTTAGTGGGACCCTGTTTTAAAATAAAGAATAAAAAATATAGGACTGGAGGTATAGCTTGGAGGTAGAATGCCCTGGAGTTCAATCCCCAGTACTGCAAAAAAAAATAAATAAATAAAAATAAATAAAAAAATAAAAGAGGAAAGACAGAGTCATGTTAGAGACATAAGAGTAAAAATGTTCCGAATCAGCAGTTAGATGATTGGGATTTTTTGTTGTTGTTGTTTTTGCGGTACTGGGGATTGAACTCAGGGGCATTCTACCCACAAGCTATACCCCCAGCCCTATTTTTTATTTATTTATTTATTTATTTTTGCAGTACTGGGGACTGAACTCAGGGGCATTCTACCTCCGAGCTAAACCCCCAGCCCTATTTTTTTATTCTTTATTTTGAAACAGGGTCTCACTAATTTGTGGAATGCCTCACTAGGTAGCTGAGGCTGGCTGCAAACCCGGATCCTCCAGTCTCAGTCTCCCAAATGCTGGGATTACAAGCGTGCGCCACCATGTCCAGCTTGATTGGGATATTTGATGTTGAGATTACATGTAGGAGGTACTAAGAAGGTACCCTGACATCTATGATAGATATCCCTTTTTCCCAGATGAGGAAACTGAATCTCATGATGATAAAGATGAGAAATACTTCTCATTTGACTTAAAAATCCAAAGTAGCCGGGCATGGGGGTGCACACTTGTAATCCCAGCATTTGGGAGGCTGAGACCGGAGGATCTGGGTTCCAGGCCAGCCTCAACTACCTAGTGAGGCACTCCGCAACTTAGTGAGACCCTGTTTCAAAATAAAGAATAAAAAATAGGGCTGGGGGGATTGCTCAGAGGTAGAATGCCCCTGAGTTCAATCCCCAGTACCACAAAAGAAAAAAAAAAAAAAAAAATCCAAAGTAGCCAGGTGTGGAGGTATATGCCTATAATCCCAGTACTTGGGAGGCTAAGACAGGAGGATTGATTTGAGGACAGCTTCAGCAATTTAGTGAGACTATGTTTCAAAATTTAAAAAGCTGGGCGTGGTGGTGCACGCTTGTAATCCCAGTATTTGGGAAACTGAAACCGGAGGATCCAGGATCGTGTCCAGCCTCAGCTACTTACTGAGGCCCTCCACAACATATTGGGACCCTGTTTCAAAACAGACTAAAAAATAGGCTAGAGATGTAGCTCAGAGATGAATATCCCTGGGTTCCATCCCTAGTACCACAAAATAAGTAAATAAATAAATAAATAAATAAATAAATAAATAAATAAATAAATGTTTGGTGGTGCATGCTTGTAATCCCAGTACTTGGGAGGTTGAGTCAGGAGGATCGCAGGACAGCCTCAGCAAGTAGTGAGACTATCATCAACCTATCAAGATTCTGTTTCTAAATAAAAATAAAATAGGGCTGGGGGTATAGCTTGGAGGTAAAATGCCCCTGAGTTCAATCCCCAGTGCCCCCGCCCCCCCACACACAGAAGAAAATTTTTTAAAAAAAGTAAAAGGGCTGAGGGTATAGCCTAGAGATAGAATGCCCCTGAGCTCAATACCCTGTGCCAAAACCACACCAAACCAAAACAAAAAAAACCACAAAGTAGTCATTTTTGGAGAAACTAGTAAGATCCTTACAAAAGATGACAGGAGATTTAGGGTGAATCCTTCTCTACTTCTACATTAGCCCTTAGTTGTAACCTCTACTCTGACAGGCAAAAAGTAATTGATCTACCCTTATTTTCTTATTTCAACGACAGGGGGCACAATGGCTCACCTTTCCTTCCTTTACTGGGCTTTATATTCATTCCAGTGCCTGTGACTATGGAGAAGAATATGGTTCTAATAAATAGTGCTCTTCAGCCAGGGGTAGGGGCGCACACTTTTTTTTTTTTTTTTTTTTTTTTTTGAGGTACTGGGGATTGAACTCAGGGGCATTCTACCTCCGAGCTATACCCCCAGCCCTATTTTTTATTCTTTATTTTGAAACCGAGTCTCACTAAGTTGCGGAGTGCCTCACTAGGTAGCGGAGAATGGCCGTGAACCCGGATCCTCCAGTCTCAGCTTCCCGAATGCTAGGATTACAAGCGTGCGCCACCACACCCAACTCCCAGTCCTATTTTTTATTCTTTATTTTGAAACAGGGTCTCACTAAGTTGCGGAGTGCCTCACTAGGTAGCTGAGGCTGGCTGCGAACCCGGATCCTCCAGTCTCAGCCTCCTGAATGCTGGGATTACAAGCGTGCGCCACCACGCCCGGCTAAGGGGTGCACACTTGTAATTCCTGCATTTGGGAGGCTGAGACCAGAGGATCCAGATTCTCCGCCAGCCTCAGCTACTTAGTGCGGCCCTCCGCAACTTAGTGAGACCCTGTTTCAAAATAAAGAATAAAAAATAGGGCTGGGGGTGTAGCTCGGAGGTAGAATGCCCCTGAGTTCAATCCCTAGTACCACACACACACACACACACACAAACACACACACACACACACACACACACACACACACATAAATAAATAAATAAATAAATAAATAAATAAATAATGCTCTTCAACTCTGGCTGCACTCCAGTATTACAGACACTACCCAGACAAACTGGATATGGGATGGGGTATGAATATCCATACACATTAAATAGAAGAATAAAAAATATGGGCTTTGGAGTTAGACCAGGGTTCAAATCATGGCTCTAAAACATATGTTAAAATTTTGAGTCAGTTCCCAATTTTTCTAAAAAATTCAGTCCTCATCTAAAAAGCAGAGATAATGTCATCTTCCCTTCATAATCAATGTGGGGACTATGTGAGAATACTTGCCTATACATTAGTATACAAGCCTCACAAATAGAAAGTGTTCAATATGCACTGCAGTATTTAGAGTTATCAAAGTTAAGTATTTATCCTTAGAATGAAAAAAGAACCCAAGATACAGATTAAGGAAACAAAAGCTTTTAGATGTAAAATTACTGGCCCTGATCAATTCATTGGGCCTTCTGATTACATAGCTGACTAACACTTATCAGACCTGATGAATATTTACTTACAGTAAGGCTTTGAGAAGCTCATGAAACTCTAATCAGTAACTGACTATAAAAACTCCCAGAAAGAGCCGGGCGTGGTGGCGCACGCTTGTAATCCCAGCATTCGGGAGGCTGAGACCGGAGGATCCAGGTTCGCGGCCAGCCTCAGCTACCTAGTGAGGCACTCCGCAACTTAGTGAGACTCGGTTTCAAAATAAAGAATAAAAAAAATAGGGTTGGGGGTATAGCTCGGAGGTAGAATGCCCCTGAGATCAATCCCCAGTACCGCCAAAAAAAAAAAAACAAAACAAACTCCCAGAAAGAGATGAAACCATACTATTCATCCCGAAACCTCAACATTAAATACAAAACAATGATGCAACATTCTTGTTTCTTTACTCTGTAGAGATGAGCAGATATAACATGCTTGTAAATGTTTAAATATTGGTTGGTGGGACCATTTCAGCCCTTCAAGAAATACAGGTCTATCCTAAGACCTGGTCTGTGAACTTAGGTTCTTTCAAACTTAGAGATTTATTTATTTAATTTAAAAAGAATAATATGGATTTCCAGCTGGGCATGGTGGCACACGCTTGTAATCCCAGCATTCGAGAGGCTGAGACTGGAGGATCCGGGTTCGCAGCCAGCCTCAGCTACCTAGTGAGGCACTCCACAACTTAGTGAGACTCGGTTTCAAAATAAAGAATAAAAAATAGGGCTGGGGGTGTAGCTCGGAGGTAGAATGCCCGAGTTCAATCCCCAGTACCACAAAAAAAAATAAAAAATAAAAATAAATAAAAAGAATAATATGGATTTCCATTGCTAGCAATACCATAATAACCAGTATTGAATTTATTCTACCCTACCTAAACAATTACAAATATGAACAAATTATATGAGGCAACTGTTTGTAAGCACTGGACAACTAGCAGCACAAAATTATGGTTTTTGAAAGAAGGAGTATACATGAATGGGAAGTCTTGGTGAGCAGAGAAGGTAGAAATCATCTTAGGGCTGCTGAGGAAGCAAGATGTGAATAAATAGGAACTTTTATCTATTACTGGTAAGAAGTTTAAACTAATATGAATATACTGAAGTTGAAGATACTCTGTGATGCAGGATTCTGCTTTTAAGTTACATTATGCAGAGCTTCATAACCATTGTTCTGGCAATTGTTTATGAGTTATACCAGTGTGCAACTGTCAGTAACTGAGTAGGGCCCGACATACCTAGAGTAACCAATAGTAGCCTCACTCTTTTTTTTTGCGATACTAGGGATTGAACCCAGGGGCATTCTACCTCCGAGCTACACCTCCAGTCCTATTTTTTATTCCTTCTTTCTTTCTTTTTTTTTTTTCCCGGTACTGGGGATTGAACTCAGGGGCGTTCTACCTTCGAGCTATACCCCCAGCCCTATTTTTTTTTTTTCTTTGCGGTACTGGGGGTTGAACTCAGGGGCATTCTACCTCCGAGCTATACCCTCAGCCCTATTTTTTATTCTTTATTTTGAAACCGAGTCTCACTAAGTTGTGGAGTGCCTCACTAGGTAGCTGAGGCTGGCTGCGAACCTGGATCCTCCGGACTCAGCCTCCCAAATGCTGGGATTACAAGTGTGTGTCACCATGCCCAGCTTCTAGCCCTATTTTTTATTCTTAATTTTGAAATCGGGTCTCACTAAGTTGCAGAGTGCCTCACTGGGTAGATGAGGCTGGCCCCGAACCTGGATCCTCTGTTCTCAGCCTCCCAAATACTGGGATTACAAGCATGTGCCACCACGCTCGGCAACTTTTTTTTTTTAAACTGGAAGTTGAACCCAGAGGCATTCTACCTCTGAGCCACATACCTAGCCCTATTTTATTTTTCATTTTACAACAGTATCTCACTAAGATGGGGAAGGCCTCATGCGGTTACTGAAGCTAGCCACGAATCTGACATCCTCCTGTCTTAGCCTCCCAAGTACTGGGATTACAGGCATGCATGTTATTGCTTTTGTCCTTACTTTTACTTTAGGGAAATAAACTACAAATTAGAAATCCACAAGAATAGGCAGGCATGGTGGCACACACTTGTACTCCCAGTACTTGGACTGAGACAGAAGGATCGCAGGTTCACAGGCAGCCTCAGCTACCTAGTGAGGCCCTCCGCAACTTAGTGAGACCCTGTTTCAAAATAAAGAATAAAAACTAGGGCTGTGGGTGTAGCTCAGAGGTCAAATGCCCCTGCATTCAATCCCCAGTACCACAAAAAAAAGTGTGTGTGTGTGTGTGTGTGTGTGTGTGTGTGTGTGTGTGTGTGGAGAGAGAGAGAATTTGAGAAGAGAACAGAACACAAATGCAAGAACCAGTAATTCATTCATTTGGACCTCAGCCACTCAGCAATTTTAGGCATGTACAACTTGCTATAATCACAGAAATAAGCACTGAAACTGAGAAGGAAAAAAAAAATAGTCAAGAAGAAAATGTGCTGTTATTTTGAATTTCCACCATAATAAATTGAAGTGGGCAGGGAGGTTGCAGCATTCTCAGCTACTTTTGGAATATTATAGAACATCAAGAAACATAGAGATGGGACAGAAAATCAAAGACACAGAAGAAAAATCCCAAAAAGGATAAGATCAGAGCAAGTAGGACTAGAACATCAAATGAAAATAGGTAAGAAGCAGACATATTAATGAAGAAAGATATACACTGAACACAAGCAACCATAAAGGAAGAAAAAGGATGGATAAATTATCCAAAAATGTGGGTTAACTCACTGAAAAGACAAGATAAGCCCTAAAATCTAAATAACTCCTGTAAAGGTATTAGTATGCCAGATCAGCACACCAATAACACAGCAATCTGGGAGCACTGAGTATGAAAGAAAAGAACATGGTGAGCCAGGCGCAGTGGTGCACAATTATAATCTCAGTACTTGGGAGGCTGAGCTAGAGGATTTTACAGGTTCAAGGACAGCCAGCCATGGTGGCGCAGGCTTGTAATCCCAGCATTCGGGAGGCTGGGACCGGAGGATCCAGGTTTGCAGCCAGCCTCAGCTACCTAGTGAGGCACTCCACAACTAAGTGAGACCTCGTTTCAAAATAAAGAATAAAAAATAGGGCTGGGGGTATAGCTTGCAGGTAGAATGTCCCTGAGTTCAACCCCCAGTACCACACAACAAACAAACAAACAAACAAACAAAAAAAAACAGGTTCAAGGACAGCCTCCGCAAGTAGTGAGACTCTCATCAACCTAGCGAGATCCTATTTCCAAATAAGAAATAAAATCAAGCTGGGTGTATAGCTTGAAGGTAAAATGCCTCTGGGTTTAACCTCCAGTACCACAAAAAAAAAAAAAAAAAAAGAAAGGAAAAAAAAGAACATGGTATACTTTTAGCAAACATAAATGACTCTAACATAGCTCAACTCTCATAAGCAATAATAGTCATCAAGAAAAGGTTCAAAAGTTGTTTGTTGGCTCTTATTATAGCAAAATCAAGTATTTTACATATTTAGCAAAAAAATTATATCCAAAAAAGTCCTGGCAACTAGTGGGTAGTTAATTAGCTAAAATGTCAATCACACAGATATCTGTGGCTTTTCCAAGTTTCACCCAAAAAGAGAATGGAGATACATGAAAAATAATATAATCACTTTGGCTGAATTTCCTAATAATTTTTACTTACCAGTGGGAAGATCATCAACTTTTGACAGATCATTCTCTTCTATTCCAGGCATCCCTGCATCACCACCTGGTTTGATTTGTTCTGCCCAAGTAACAAAAAAATATAATTTCTGTATTTTTAAAGTTTTCTTTCTCTTCCCTCCTCCTTCCCTCCTTTCTTCCTTCCCTCTTTCTCTTTCTTTCTTTTGTACTGGGTGGGGATGCTTGTGTGTGTGTGGGGGGGGGGTACTAGGGATTGAACCCAGGAGCACTCTACCTTTGAGCTACATCCCCAGCCCTTTTTTATTTTGAAACAGGGTCTTGCTAGGTTGATGAGAGTCTCACTAAGTTGCTGAGGCTGTCCTCGAACCTGTGATCCTCTTGTCTCAGCCTCCCAAGTTCTGGGATTACAGGTGTGTGCCACCATACCTGTCTGGTATTGGAGAATTGAATCTAGGAGTGCTCTGCCACTGAGCTACACTCCCAGTCTTTTATTTACTTCTTGTTTTGAAATAGTTACTACAAGCCGGGGGTGGTTGGCACACGTTTGCAATCCCAGCATTTGGGAGGCTGAGACCAGAGGATCCTCAGCTACCTAGTGAGGCACTCCGCAACTTAGTGAGACCCTGTTTCAAAATAAAGAATACAAAATAGGGCTGGGGGTGTAGCTTGGAGGTAGAATGCCTCTGAGTTCAATCCCCAGTACCACAAAATAAAATAAATAAATAAATAAATAGTTACCACATGCTGGCCTGGAACCTGTGATCCTCCTGTTTCAGCCTCTCAAGTAATAGGATTACAGGTATGCACCACTGTACTTGACTATTTTTTTCTTATACAAATTGAAAATATTTTGAAGGAAAGTAATAATCCATTTCTAAAGCAATAGATTACATTGACTGAATATCTTCATATTCTGCTTTGGACATAACTCTAAAATAACTTTTTCTTTTTTACCAAAGGATCAAAAAAAAATTTTTTTTTTGATCATGCCCGGCAGGATCAAAATTTTAAATGATATAGCCACCTAATCATACATGAACTAAAATCAAACAATTTTCCTTATGATTGAAAATGTTCACTTCCACATGAAAAGAAAAAGCCAATACCGTGTGTGTGTGTGTGTGTGTGTGTGTGTGTGTGTTTTACTAGGGATGGAACCCAGGGGCATTCTAGCTCTGAACTACACCTTCAGCCCTATTTTTTAATTCTTTATTTTGAAACAGGGTCTCATTAAGTTGTGGAGGGCCTCACTAAGTAGTTGAGGCTGGTGTTGAACCTGCGATCCTCCTGTCTCAGCCTCTCAAGTACTGGGTTTACAAGCATGTGCTATCATGAGCCCTGCAGCCGATATCCTATTAAAACAAAATAATAAGAATACCTTTCCCATGTGGAATATGATTGCTGGAGGGTTCTTCATTCTTATCCGCAGCATTCTCAGCTACATTTGGAATATTTTTAGGTACTACAGGATCATTTATATCCAATTCTTTTCCATCATTTGATTGAACCTTGTGGCTCTCTTGCTGTTAGATAAAAGATTTGGTTACAATAAATATTTTCAGCTCAAGTGGTTAAACTACTGACACAACTATTAATTAAACATTTTCAAACAGTTCATCTTTTAAAACATTTACCATAGGTTCAAATCCTGAACCCTGAACCTTTGTTTTCTGTTCAGTTCTTTTTTTTTTTTTTTTTTTTTTTTTTTTTTTTTTTTTTTTTTTTTTTTTTTTTTTTTTTTTTTTTTTTTTTTTTTTGCAGTACTGGGGATAGAACCCAGGGGCATTCTACCTCCAAGATACACCCCCAGCCCTATTTTTTTTTGTTGTTGTTGTCTGCGGTACTGGGGATTGAACTTTGAACTCAGGGGCATTCTACCTCCGATCTATACCCCCAGCCCTATTTTTTTATTCTTTATTTTGAAACAGGGTCTCACTAAGTTGTGGAGGGCCTCACTAAGTAGCTGAGGCTGGCAGGGAACCTGGATCCTCCTGTCTCAGCCTCCCCAGTACTGGGATTACAGGCATGCGCCACCACACTTGGCTCCTGTTCAGTTCTTATAGCTGACATGAAATCAAAGAATAATTAACACTTTTAAAATTCTCTAATTAGCCGGGCGTGGTGGCGCACGCTTGTAATCCCAGCATTCGGGAGGCTGAGACTGGAGGATCTGGGTTCGCGGCCAGCCTCAGCTACCTAGCAAGGCCCTCCACAACTTAGTGAGACTCGGTTTCAAAATAAAAGAATAAAAAATAGGGCTGGGGGTATAGCTTGGAGGTAGAATGCCTCTGAGTTCAATCCCCAGTACCACACACAAAAAAAAATTCTCTAATTATCGTAAATGGCCTTAAATGTTAAGCAGAGGGCATTCTCTGGCTATGCTGAGGGAGTGGTTCTGAGGGACAGTTTGCTGAGGAGAGTGGGTTTCTATGATGGCATACAGTTGGGCATTGACCTGGGTGCTATGGGCATAGTGGGTTCTCTGTAGGCAAATACTGAAAGTGTGCAGGATGGCAAAACAGGAGGAGATTGGCACATGGATGCCACTTCAAGTGTGATAGATTACTACTGGGATTGCCAGGCTTCTCCCCAGTGGAAACAGTACGGGTGAAAAACAGACAAATTCCTTCCTCAGAGCACAGAACACCCAAGCACAGTGAGCAAAGACAATACACAAGTCATTGCTCCCTCCAATCTGTTCCTAATCATATTATCTTGGAAACTTAAATCTTTAGGTATATGGTAGGCTTAACACAAGTCTATTGATGAGCCAGGTTTGTTTTCTTTTCTTTTCTTTTTTTGGTGCTAAGAGATTGAGTCCAGGGCCTTGTACATGCTAGGCAAGCGCTCTACCACTGAGCTACATCTCCAGTCCTGGGACAAGTGTTTGAGTTGTCTCAGTGGAAAATTCGGAAAGGCAAGGAGTAAAGTACACATGCTTGGGGTGCCATATAGATAAGTCCCTCTAATTAATTTTTAATACATATATAAATGATTTATAAGCTCTAAAGCATTGTGCAATATAATTAGTAGTAATGCCATGAAAAATAGTAGTAAGAGGCTAGGGGTGTAGCACAGTGGTAGTTCACTTGCCTAGTATGCCAAAGTGCTGTGTTCAATCCCCAGTACCACCCACCTAACACATACATAGAAATACTGGGGCAGGAGATGTGGCTCAATGGTATAATGCTTGCTTGGCATGTGTAAGGCTCTGGGTTCCACCCCCAGTGCCATTAAAAAATAAATAAATAAAAATAAAAAAATAAAGACTACTTGAATATTTATATGAAATCTAGAAAAACAAGAGCCAAATCTTAAGAATATATCATAATGAAGAAGAAAGGGCCGGGCATGGTGGCGTATGCTTGTAATCCCAGTACTTAGGAGGCTGAGACAGGAGGATCTGGGTTTGTGGCAAGCCTCAGCTGTTTTGTGAGGCCCTCTGCAACTTAGTGAGACCCTGTTTCAAATTAAAGAATAAAAAATAGGGCTGGGGGTATAGCTCGGAGGTAGAATGCTTCTGGGTTCAATCCCCAGTACCGCAAAAAAAAAAAAAAAAAAAAAAAAAAGAAAGAAAAGTAGCCAGGCATGGTAGTGTATGCTTGTAATCTTGGGAGGCTGAGAAAGAAGGATCCTAGGTTCACTGTCCAGCCTCAGCAATTTAGTGAGATCCTCCATAACTTAGTGAGACCCTGGTTTTTTGTTTTTGTGATACTGAGGGTTGAATCCAGAGACATTCTACATTCGAGCTACACCCCTGCCCTTTTTATTTTTTGTTTTGAAACAGGGTCTTGCTAGGTTGCTAAGAGTCTAGCTAAATTGCTGGGGCTGCTCTAGAACCTGCAATCCTCCTGTCTCAGCCTCCCAAGTACTGGGATTATAAGCAGGAGTAAGCAGGAGCTACCGTGCCTAGTTGACTTTTTTTTTTTTTTGCGGTACTGGGGATTGAACCCAGGGGCATTCTACCTCTGAGCTACATCCCCAGCTCTATTTTTTTTTTTTTTTGCAGTACTGGGGATTGAACTCAGGGGCGTTCTACCTTGGAGCTATACCCCCAGCTCTATTTTTTTATTTTTTATTCTTTATTTTGAAACCGGGTCTCGCTAAGTTGCAGAGTGCCTCACTATGTAGCTGAGGCTGGCCTCGAACCCGGATCCTCCGGTCTCAGGCTCCCGAATGCTGGGATTACAAGCGTGCGCCACCACGCTCGGCCCTCAGCTCTATTTTTTATTCTTTATTTTGAAACAGGGTCTCACTAAGTTGTGGAGGGCCTCACTAAGTAGCTGAGGCTGGCCACAAACCCGGATCCTCCTGTCTCAGCCTCCCAAGTACTGGGATTACAAGCGTGTGCCACCACACTCAGCTTCCCAGTTGACTTTTTTTTTTTTTTTTTTTTTTTTTTTTTTT
>PVLC010018539.1:0-32016 GCA_004027655.1 Graphiurus murinus
TTCTGTCCTTCCACTCAAGGGGCCTTTATTTCTCCTCCCTGCCTTCCTCCTCTGCCCCCAGTCCCCTCCTGGGGAATTCAGTTATGCATATTGTATGAACTGGGGACCACAGGCCGGGCCTCTACAAGCTGCTAATTGAAAACCTTGTCAGAGTGAGAGGAAGAGGCCGAGGGGGAAAAACAACGCCCCTTGCCAGGACCCCGCTCCCATGTTAGAAGCAGCTGCACACCCTCCCTGAAGGGCCACTTGCTCCACCTCGGCCCTAGGAGTACTTCCTCCCAGACTCGGGGTCTGAGTACCCCAGAGACAGAACCTGACCGATGGAAAGGACCACAGGACTGCAGCCATGGGCCTCGAGACCCCTGCCTGGTGCTGGGGAGCTCTATTTCATGAGCATGGGATGCCCACTGCTTCTGGAAACAAGCTGACCCCATGACTGTCAGCTATGTGATCCTGAGCAAGTGATCCAACCTCTCTGAGTCCCAGGATCTTCCCCTATAAAGTGGGGGTAAGAATTGTATCTACTTCAAAGGGTCATTGTGAGAATTAAATGCGAAAATATTTACCTAAGTATTTCAGACAGCAGCAGGACAGTGTGAGTATTAGCTACCTTTTTAGTATTTTGTTCTTGTTTCTAACAATGAGAACTGTTCCCTTGCCAAATTGGAGAAGGCCAAGGTTAAGGGAAGGAGGGATGAGATTGCTCTTCTGTCCCCATTTCCTAAGTCAATTTGGCACCAAGTCCCCAGAAGTTCCAACACAAGAGGGACAGGAACGCACAGCTGTGCTGGGGAGAGGGGGGCAGGCAGGTGCGCTTCAGTGCGGGGAAGGAAGCCAGGGGGCAGGAAGGAAGGCAAGGATGCTACTATTGTTCCATCTTCTCTACAGAGCAGCAGGTTCTAGGTGCTTTTGTGGGATGTCTTACAATACTGTAAGGACTTCTGAAACTGCAGTCCTGCCCTTCCTCCCTCATGCACAACACAGGGCTCCCTCCTGCCTTGTTGGAGAGGCCAGAAGTCCCCGGATAGGCAGTGGTCTTCATCCAGTTCTCAGAAGCCGGACTCATCTTTCTGATACAACATCTGTGGATGGTTCCAAAGTGGGACATTGGCACTTTTGATGTAAAAAGTCTGGGACACCTTTGCTGAGAAGGCAAGTTTCCATGCCAAGGGTAAGAAGGACTGTGTCTCCAGCAGTAAGCTTTTTTTTTTTTTTTTTAATGTGCTAGGGATTAAACCCAGGGTCATTCTACCTCTGACCTACAGTCCCAGCCCTTTTTATTTTTTATTTTCAAGCAGAGTCTCACTAGGTTGCTGAGAGCCTCACTAAATTGCTCGGGCTGTCTTCAATTGTGCTATCCTCCTGTCTCAGTCTCCCAACTACTGGGCTTATAGGTGTGCACCACCACACCTGGCTAGTAGAAGCATTTTAACACTTCCCTGTGACATGTCGCCATCCAGGTTAATACTACAAAAAGCAGGCTGAAGGGAAACACCTGGCTCCGGTGAACCTCCAAAATCACAGCAATCCCACGGTATGAAGCACCAGGAAGCCGGCACCAATTGCGCATCTACTAATGAGGATAATGACTAATATATTCTGTCAACAGACATGATAGCTGTCTATACAGATTTGGAGGCATATATTTTTAGAGGCTGTTACTGTACCTCCAGCTATTTTAAATCCTAAATTTTGTTGGCATCATGCAATCCAATAATAAGGAAGCTTGAGGGGAAAGGTTACAATGCCTATTTCTAGCTGTTTCTCTCCCTTACATCATTTTTTGTCTGATTATTCTTCACTGAGACCCATAAATCTGCCACTTAGATCCCAGACTAAGTGAAGTGCTACAGAGAAATCGCTAATGTCACTGGAAACAAAACAGAGTTGAACCCTGGGTTCACAGCATCCACATTAAGAGCTCTGGGCCCTGCCTGATATCAGTCTAACACTCACACACTGACCGGCGGACTTGCACGCGGTTCTCTGGCTGGTGGGAGAGCTCCCCCATGATCAAGGACCTGTGCTTCGTTTCCTCCACCCCGACTGCCCATTTATCCTAATTGGAGGCTGGGAAGGGAAAAGAGGTGGAAAGATTTGCAAGGCAGGCTCTAATTTTAAGACAAAAGCCATCCCATTAAATCTTAACAGATGTTTCTCAAGTTTAGTAGATTAAGAAAGATTTCAGCATCAAAAATCAAAGAAAATACTCCATGACCTTAAAAAAGGATAAAACACAAAGCTCTAACAAACCCAAAGTCCACTTTGACAGCTGTCTCTGACGGAATTGACGAGGTGCTATTGATGTTTGGATTAAACCATGCCTCTGTGATCAAGTACTCAAACATGGGATAAAAGACGAATATATTCTTTAATCCTACCCACTAATTTTGTCTAGGCCCTGAAAGGCAATGAGCACTGAACAAATGTTGAAAGTGGCTTTGCTTCTGTTTATTGACAAAGCTATTTTTATTTCATTAATTTGCCACGTATCTTATCGGCATTTAAACTAACACAAGGAAATCCATACAAGGTACCGAACTCTCCACTAACAGATGGCTGCAACTTCCTGAGCCACTAAAGGTAAAATCAATAGACGATGATTCTAGAAAGTGAGGAAGATGTTGCAGAAAAAAATATAATAGAAAAATGGGGCCCTGATTTATTCTTCGTCTTTTTTTTTTTAAACACTAAACTGTAAAATGGCATTGGGAATTCCAGCTTTCAGCCTGGCAAGTTTTGAAAGAAAAGAAGAACTTTTTTCTCTTAAGAAGGAAAGGGTGAAGAGGCAATTAAGTCATTAATTACTCTCTTTGTCTGGCGGTGTCCAACCCATCAAACTTGGCCTCTTCTGTCTTCATCAAAGGTAGAGTTCACTCTACTTTACAATAAGTACCTCTTAATAAGACAATCTCGTGTTTCAAAAGCTGCTCTAGGAGGAATTTAGATGAAGATAAATTAAAATAACACTTAGCAGCAGACCCCAGAGTTTGACAGCCACACAGCGCCCACTATCACCCAACGTCCTCGAGTGAGCGGTGAGAAGGGACAGGGACACTGCAGAGAAACAGGGCGCTGCGAGCCAAGGACACAGAGTCTTAAGGTTTGAGCAACTAGGGACACGGAGTCTAAGGAGATGACTTAGATCAGCCTTAAGAACTCTCCTGGGCTGGGATGGCTTCAGGGAGATTTGCTCAGAGGGAGGTCTCCACCTCAACCCCCCAGAGCATCCTCAGCTCCCTAAAGACCCTCTCCCCGGCCATACCTTCCAAGCACCTGACTGGTACCCAAATGAAAAGACTCCTCTGATGTATATGTGATAAGTGCACTCCTTTCAGGAGCTTAATGAATGTCCTTAAAAAAAATACTTTTTTTATGGATGCATTATAATTATACTTAATAGTGGAATTGGTTGTTACATATTAATACATGCACATGACATAATCTGGTCAACTTTATCCCCCAGTCCCTCCCTTTGCCTACCCATCTCCCTCTCCCTGGTTCTCTTCCTCTACTCCACTGGACTCCCTTCTATGGAGAAAAAAAAAAAAAAAAAAAAAAAAAATATATATATATATATATAGTGTGTGTGTGTGTGTGTGTGTGTGTGTGTGTGTGTGTGTTACTGGGGATTGAACTCAGAGGCATTATACCTCTGAGGTATACCCCCAGCCTATTTTTTATTCTTTTTTATTTTGAAACCGAGTCTCACTAAGTTGCGGAGTGCCTCACTAGGTAGCTGAGGCTCGCCGCGAACCCGGATCCTCCAGTCTCAGCCTCCCAAATGCTGGGATTACAAGCGTGCGCCACCACGCCCGGCTTGAAAATATATATTTTTAAAAAGTAACAAAGTATGGCCCTGCCTGAGTTTGTTTTCTCATGTTGAGTTTCCTGTTGCTTCTCGGATGCAAGTGTTCATTTCACAAGACATTGAACCAATTCTCCCTTGTGGCGCAGAGACAAAGCCACAGCGTACAGGCAGATGCATGTGCGTGCCAGGAATGAGCAAGCACATGCATTTTAAAGCTAGCTTGGAAGATCAGACCATGCTCACAAAAGTGTTCCCCTTTCCATACTGATTCCCAAAGGCCCAGCCTGGTTCCCCTCTAAGACACACATTGAGAAGATCCAGTGACGACTGTGTTGACTTCATCCTCTGCTACTCTCTCTTCCTCGATCCTGGAATTGCCTAAGAACTGGCATAATAACAACAGCTTTATTTTTGTGTGTTGCTATGGAATTTCTAAGACAAAACAAAGAAAGCCACTGATCAGTAATTGTGACAAAACTTCTTAGCCCCAGCATTGAGAATAGGCCCTAATTATTCTATAAACACACTTTGATTTGTTTACTTCAACGTCAAATTAACTTCAACTCTGTAAGAGCCAACGCTGATTTGCTACGGTGTACAGTGCTGCAGCGGACCGCCTTCCCTGCACCTTGTGGAAATCTCTCTTTTTTTTGAAAAACAAATTCATTTGTAAAAGTGTCCCTGCGGTATATACCATGCATGAGATTAGGAACCACATATGCATTTTATTTAAAAGAAGATGTTTTCCTAAGTGGGGCGTGTGTGTTTGTGAGTCCACATTTGGCTCACTCTCATTTGCTTCTTTACACAATAGAAATGAGACTTCTTTTTTTTTTAGGACTATCAGCAGCTCACAACTACAGAGACGGAGATATAATGTAAGCCTAGGAAAAGTAAGAGCTAGAGAGAAAAACTTTCTCAGTTGGAGAAAAATTCCACATGGTAAGTGAGATGGGAGAGGATAAGAATGAGAGAAATGGCCAAACCCATCGTGAGTCCTGCACCTGCTGCTCATAAGCAGATTTTTTGTTGTTTTTGATTTCTTTTGTTGTTGTTATGTTTCTGTTTGTTTTGTGATACTGGGGGTGGAACCCAGGAGCATTCTACCTCTGAGTTATACACTCAGCCCTATTTTATTCTTTTTATTTTGAAATAGGGTCTAAGTTGCTAAGACTGGCCACAAACCTACAATCCTCCTGTCTCAGTCTCCCAAGTACTAGGATTACAAGCACGCACCACCACACCCTGCTATTAAAAAGTTTTTGAGTGCTTTTGAGGAGCTCTTGTTCCTGCATTTAACTCTTCAGTAAAGTCTACTTCTCTAAGCAACTTACAAATATTAGCCCATATATTCCTTCCAATAACTGTGTGGGAGGTGCTATTAATATCTTCACTTTACTAAAGAGGAAACTGAGCCTCAGAGAAGTTAGTAGTGTGCCCAATATCACACAGCTAGTAAGCAACAGAGTCTGGAATTCAAATCTAGGTACTGTCTCCCCAGCCTATTCTATGTGCTGCTTCTGATAGCCATATTCCCAACTCTAGTCTGGGCCCTGGGATTTCTAAATATGGTTCTTCTCTCAAGAAGCTTCTAGCCTAGTAGATATTCACAAAGCAGTGGAGTAGGGCCAGGAAGGTCCTGAGCACAGAGTGGTCCCTGGAAGTCTCAGGAGGTACGATTTGGTAAAGACTATTTAGATCCAGAGCTTGGTTTCTCAGCCTCAGCACTGTTCACTTTGGGGACCAAATGCTTCTTTGTTGTGAAGGGCTGTTCTGTGGAAAAGCCAGACTGGGTGGCTTTTGTCTGTAATCCCAGTACATCTGAGAGGCTGAGACAAGAGACTCTCAGGTTCAAGGCCAGCCTCAACAACCTAGTGAAGTCCTCAGCAACTTAGTGAGATTCCATATCAAAATTAAAAACTAAAAAAGGCTAAAGGTGTAGCTAAAAAACAGAATGCCTCTGGCTTCAATTCCCAGTACCAAAAAGAGGGGGGAGGCTGTTCTATAAGGTGAGGAATATTTACCACCACCCTTGGCCTCTACCCACTAGATTTCAGTAGCATAAGTCTCTCCCAGCGTGATGAACAAGAAATGTCTACAGACATTGCCAAATGCCCCCAAGGATGATTAGTTGGCCACACAATAGAATAATGTACTTCTATTAGAAGTGATTTTGTAGACATCTATTTGTTGAGATGGGGAGGTACTTGTCACATGGCAAAAGTAAAAACATTGATAGCATTCAGAGTTTGTGGAAGACTTGAGATGTGGCTACATCATGCTGGCTACCGTATAAGATGAAAGGCTACAACTCTGGGGTCACATGGTCTCTGGACCCAGGTCTTGAGGCTGGGTCGCTTGCATAAAAGTTGGGAGTCACAGGAGGGAGCACCTCAATGCAGCCATCAATTTCTGGAGCAATAGCCAGAGGTCTCAGTCACTGGCAGCACTCACCTTAAAGGTGACTTCGTGAGCAGTTTTTGGAGCCATGCCACAAAAGCAGACTCTAAGCACTGTCCCCTGAACACAAAGTCATTGATGAGTGTCCTCTTTCTGCTATTGACATTTTCATTTGAGCCTTGTGAGCAATCAAATAAGACTAGGTTTGTCAATAAATCTTTTGAAAAAACTGTTTTGGTATAAAAGTCTTTCCTACTGAGCACTCCAAAATAATACCACCAAGTACCAAAGTTATTAGGGAAAAAACAAAAATTGAATGAAAAATATGATCAATATTTCCATCATCCAAAGACAACCATAATTAACAGTTAGTGTATTTCATTCCATGGTTCTTTTCTTTGTGTCAAATTATTATTGTGTTGCACTTAAAAAAGAAAAACATACACAACCTATAACCCCAGAAATGAGAGAATTCCCTATCTCAGCAAGAGGAGATTTGTCCATCCTCTGTCCCATCCTGAACTTCCATGGATTCTAACAATGAATCCTACAATATATGCAACCAATTTGTTCCTCTCCTCAATCCTAACAGGCTCCACATGGCAAAATGTGCTAAACGCATCGGAGAGTCTCTCCCTAGTGGTCCTTGATTGATGGCAGTGTTGCCATCTTTATTGCCTCTTGCATGATGTCCAGCGATTCTGCCTCTCTGGACAGAATGATGTTCATCACGTGGACATCCATTTCATTCATGGCTTCCTTGTATTTTTAGCACTAAATTTAGGATAGGTGATGAGATAAAGCTAATACATCATTAAAGGTGTTATGCTCTTATTGTTATTTGCTTGGAAGATGCTTTACTAGCATCCTTATTAGCATTTTCGTCTTGCAAAATTGAGAGGTCAGCCATTGAATATCACAAAAATAGAAAGAGTCCATGAGAGTGTGCCAAAGGCCACTCTGAGACATGGAACTGTTATTCCATAATCTTCTACTGTGATCTTACCTAAGACAATTTGTTTGTTAGCAATGACTTTCTTTCTAATGAACATGGGTGGCATCCAGTAGTTAGAGGTGAGTGGCATCTACAGATCCTTCCTCTTGCCATTTGATGGCAATGACATTAAGTCACAAGCCAAATTTTGCTACATACACACTCATTCATTCAATTAGCAAGAGGCCCCAAAACAGCCATGCAACCTCGCCTACAAACCTGACGAAGCTCCAGGCTTATGCCCTTATAGGAACTTGTAGGTTCACCAAAGGCAAATATAACAAATAACTTGGTAGCAGGCTTCACCTATTCTTATTTAGGTTCATGAGATTGAAATTCTCTGATGAGTAGCTGGATATAAGATATTTCAGAATGAGCCTTGAGCACAATTCCGAAAAGAACAGACTATGAGACTAGATCCTATTCCCCATACATGCAAGGGTAGAGAGCTTCTGCAATATTTCTAGCCAATCCATAGATTTCAACCACCACTTTTTTCACCAGTGAAAAATAACAAAGCTACTGTGTTGGTTAGATATAAATTTAGCTGAAGTCTTCTGATTAGAAGCTTTCAAAACACTAAGTACCTACCCCAGAACTGTACATTCTCTTTTAGGGTAACAGACTGTCCATAGGATATTAGCCAAAATAAATTTAGACACAAATGCACACGTATCACATATGCCAACAATGAGCATAGATTTATGCACATAAAGAGGAGTATGTGTGTGTGTGAGTTTGTGTATGCATATACACAAAATATATATGTCTGTGTCTGAGTATATTTATATTGCATGTGTGTACATATGTATGTATGTGTGTATATATAAGTATTTTAAATACTTAATCTAAATTAAAGGCAACACAATATCCTCATTCTACTGAAAAATGAAAAGGTTTTTAAACCCAGATAAAAGAAGGAGGGAGGTAAGAAAAATGCAAAGAACTCATTTCATTTTTAGAGATGAGTTTTAAACTCAATTCATTTAAAATAAGCCTGAATACATTAGACACGTAGGGAAATAATCCCACTATTAGTATAATCACTTACATCTGTCAAATGTGTCCTGACGTATAATACACTTTACTCTAGAGAACTCCAAAGAAACAAAAATTTAGATGAAATTTCAGAGGAGAAAGAATACTGTTACCCAGTGTTGAATCCTGTCCAAAAAAAAAAATGATACCCTCGGACCACTCATAGGCCAAGCAATCATAGTCCCACAGGAGCGGTGTTGGAGAGGAGAGAAGAAAGTTCAAAGGAGGAATGAAGATGTGATCATGACCACTTGGAAAATCAGAGAGAAGCCCAGGAGTCAGGCTTGAGTTGGGTCTTGCAGGAAAAACCATTTTCCTAGCTGAAACACGGATGTCCACCTTGACTCCTTAGTTTATCAAATGGGGAAGACAGAGTGCCTATCTCTCAGAAGTGAGTATTAAAAGAGAGTGTGTTAAGCCTGCTGTGGTGGTGCACATCTGTAATCTCAGTACGTGAGAGACTGAGACAGGAGGGTTGCAGGTTTGCAGCCAGCCTCAACAGCTTAAGGAAGCTCTCAGCAATTTAGTGAGACCCTGTTTCTAAATAGAACTGCGGGTGTAGCTCAGAGGTAGAGCACCCCTGGGCTCAATCCCCAGTATAAGAGAGTGGGGGACAGAATATGAATGAATGTGAATTGAACCGTGACACAGGACATGCATGGACATGCATATTCAGAAATTCACTTTTCAACATCAGGAAGCAGGCTGCAAAGAGCTGGACTGAGTCAGACGCTTGGATCTCACCCTCGCTGTGTGTTGCTGGATTAGTCTCTCCCCTCTCTGTGCCTTCATTCCCACAGGTCTAAAATGAAGTCAGTAAGACCATTCTGCCCCTCTCCTGAGGGTCAAGTGAGACAGAGATCGGGACGTGCCTTGGAGAGTTAAGCCCTTGCACTGCAAGCCATTATTTTCATCACAAGTAGAGTGCACTGTCCTGAGTCCAAGAATGCTAAAAGAGAAAATCGGAGTGGAAGAGCAGGAAGAAGAAGAATTTAAAAACATCTTCTTTGTGGCAAAGATTAAAGAAGCCTCTCAAGGTCTGGGTCAAGCCTGGACCTTCAACTGACCTCCTCCCTGGGCATGGCGCTCGAGGATCATTTGGGCCATGGATATGTCCCTTGGAATCCAGTGCGGAAAGGAAGGTCACCCAACTCCCTCTTTCAGAGAAAAGATAGCAACCCCAGGTCTCAGGCTGCAGTGGTCTCCCCATTCTTTGCTCAGTGCTAAGAGCCTGACAATGGCTCCCCAGGGTAAAAAGTCAAAAGTGATGCCCCAAGCCACTTGGTCCCTTAATCCTCACTCCAAGCCAGATTTAAAAGTCTTCAAAGTGGACCTTTGATCAGAGGGAAAACGTTTAGCTGAAAAGGCTGCTTTCTGGGAGCAGTTGGTGTTTCCCCCCAAGAGGCAGCCACTTTCAAGCACTCTTAGTAGTGGGAGAGTCTCTTGTCCTTAAGTGTCAGCATCACCAGTTCTAGATCTGGGCTCCAGTACCAAGGGCCTGGGTGCCCTTCTGGCTCATTTAAAGTAAACAGATTCTAGAAAAGAGGAAAATAAACCAAGTCCCAGCAAAGCATCCAAGATATGTCCTCCTGAAGCTGGTCACCAATATTGCATGAGTAACAAACCACTATTTGTTCCCAGTATGGGACTGAATGAACTGAAGGTTCATTCACGCTGTGAGCATTTACTGAGCGCCTACTGTATGCTGGTACTAGTATAGCCATTGAGTCTGTAAATATTGATAAGATATGGGGACATCCCTGAGAGAGTCCAGAGCCTAGTAAGGAAGACAGGGAAGTAACAGATGATAACAATGCCTCATCTGAAGTTTTCGGGGTGTGCATGGGGCCCAACTATCCAACCTGTGGGTAGTACAGAGAACAGACCAGGCTGCCTGGGGCCACACTTCTGAAACTTCACTGCACACAACTCTCCTGCAGTTCTTGTTAAATGCGGACTTTGGGCTCAGCAGGTCTGAGGTGGAGCCTGAGATTCTGCACTTCTAACAAGCCCCTGAAGAGGCTCAGATGCCAGCACTAGTCACAGACCAGGCTTGGAGCAGCAAAGGTCTCAGAGGACACTGACGCCTGAGCTGAGTCTTGAAGAATGAGCGGAAGTTGGTCAGGGTAGGAAAAGGGTGGCCACATGGCCCAGGTACCAAGGTGCATTGTAAGGGGTTCAGGGGAACACTGGTGCCTCAGGGTGGCTGGAGAGAATGGCAAGGACCAAGGCACCAGGGCTCCTGTGTCCTGCTGCGGCATTCAGACTTCATTGAAAAGACAGTGGGATCAGACTGTTAGAAGGCTTCCGGGCTGGGAAGTGACATGTTCACCCAGCATGTTTAATAGAGCTTTCAGCCAAAGGTATGGGAATGGATGGGCAGGGTAAAGATGGGAGGGAGAGAGGCCAAGGAGACTATCGCTGCATTACAGACAGTCAGGAAACAGCCATCAGTAGGAATCACCTCCCCAGCCAGGCACTATGGTGCACACCTCTAATCCAGTACATGGGAGGCTGAAACAAGAGGCTCACAGGTTCAAGGCCAGCCTCAGCTACTTAGCAAGAACTAGTTTCAAAATAAAAAATAAAAAGGGCTGAGGGTGAAGGTGAAGCTCAGTAACAGACTACTCCTGGGTTCAATCCTCTGTAACACACACACACACACACACACACACACACACACACACACACACACACACCACAGAATCAGGAATCACCTCCCTATGCTTCAAAAAACTTTCCCCAAAGTTCACTGACTTGGGCACTGCCTCTTCGGTGCTCTGGATATCATTTTGCAACTGTTTAATCTGGTTTTCAAACCCTGCTCCATCCTCTTTCACCCCATGTCTCCCTCTCCATGAGCTCCCTCTGTAGCCCAATGAAAACACCTCCTGCGGATGCTCCTTCCTTCCAGGCTCAGCCCTCCACATCCAGCTTCCTGGACCAGCCCGGCTCCTCACCACCTGCCCACCTTCCGCTCTGCTTGCAGGCCCAGCAATAGGCCTCGTTGGCCAAGCTCCCCAGCCTGCTCTAGCCCCATTGAGCTGCTCAATGTCCTGTCTGCTTCATTCTGTTTGTACATGATCCCAGACGGCCTGGTGCTTTGAATGCCTTTTTATGTTTCCTCTTGCTTTCAGAAGTATATCTCTGGCATATATGTATGAATTAGATAAGAATAATAAAGGGAGCCCTCTGCACCCTCCTCTTGGGTTCAGAAACAAGACACTACAAGAAATTCAAGGCTCCCCTGACCCCCTCCTGGTGGCCTTGTGTTCTCTATTGTGGCCTCTACTAATGACAGAGCCCAAAATGATTCCCAAGGAGCAAGAGCAGACATCTACATCGTTTATGTCTTCCATGGCTCTTGCAGCGATACATTCTGCACCAAAATTCTGGGTATGTGACCAGGCAGTGTGAGTGTGTTTGTGGGAAAGTGGGAGAGGTTATTTTATTTATTTATTTATTTATTTATTTATTTATTTATTTATTTATTTATTTATACATATATACATACATACTGAAGGCTGAATCCAAGGGCATTTACCTCTGAGTTACACCCCCAGGCCTATTTTTTATTTTGAGATAAAAAAAATAAGTTGCTGAGGGTCTCACTAAGTTGCTGAGGCTGGCCTTGAACCTGCAATCTTCCTGTCTCAGCTTCCCAACTATTGGAATTACAGGCATGCACCACCATACCCAGTTCTAGGAAACAGGATTTTAGATCAAGTTTGCCTGGAATAATCCAGAGAACAAGGTCACTATCATCCTTAGCACTTAAAAGACTACCCATGACAAGAGTCTCTTCAGTGAATATTTGTTTAATTGACTTCCGGTTTCTCTTCATCTCATTGGAGGTAACATTATATGTCAGGCATAAGAGCACTAAGCAAATGCCCTCCATAGGGGCCCAGCCCACTCCCAGACATGTGCATTTGTATTTCTGGGGTATAGGAAGAAATTTCAGAACTTTTGTTTATACTTATTTTTTCTTATTCTTTTAACCATCCTGGTTTTTGTATATGTTTTATAGTGGTACGGCATGTGTAGTACCCATGTATATATGCACATGTATGTAGTAATACTACACAGCACAATACACTTCGCAGTACCGCAGGTGTGGGGTGGCACAGAGAGGCACAGCATTGCTGGCATCACAGTCAATAGAGAGGCCAGTAGGAAAGCAAAATGAAAGGCCCGAGGTGGAGTCACCCGTGTGAGCTCCCAGAACTCATTCATTCATCCACTGATCCACCCAAAAATAGATTTGATTGATCTCTTCATGTATACTACGCTCTACTGCCCAAACTGTATCAGACAGAAGCCACAAATCTAGTATCTTTCAGAAGCTGGTCATTCCCTGTCCTGTCCCCCTGCCCTGCCCACAAGACTCGGGCTGCCAGCGTACAACACTGAATTGCCCAGAGAGAGCAAATACACAAATGTGCACCCCTGGTAAGAGGATAAAGATGCAGCCTGACCCAGACTCCAATCCTGATTGCAAACTTGTCTCTGTTAACTGTGAGCTCCTAGTGACTGTGTAACATGGCTCTTCTGTTCACATCTCTAGCAAAGAAGGGAACTGCCTTCCATATATGGTGCATAGCTCCTGTCCCCTAAAGATGCCTCTCCACGTGCTCCCAGATGTCTCGATCTACTCTCAGAAGTAGGAGGTCCTGCACACAAGGCACATGTTTTTAAATGCCCTCACCATGGGGCAGATAACCTACCGAGGAACTTGCACCATGTTGGGAATGACTTCCATCCAATATTCTTTGGAGAACCAGTTTTGATAGAGGGAGAGATGGAAAAGACCACAACACCAGGGAATGGACCACTGGTACCTACAGGTAAACTGAATAGATCTTTTGGATATAAATCAGCCTTGGAAAGGAGACACCTAGCCGGGGCAGGAAATGTTGAAGTTTTCAGTTTTGCCCCAGGCTGTTTTGCCCCAACACTTGCCTCAAAAATTCGGTGCTATAAGAAACTCAGAGAGATACCTGCCCTTTGCAAGAAGACACCTGTAAATCCAGATTACCATGATGCAGACTAGGCTTGTCCCCAGCCTCCTGACCTCTGGTCCACGTTCTATTCTCCTGAGCAAATCCAGTGACAGAAGGTAGATAACAAAACAAGATGAAAAACTCTCAAAAAAAAATATGAGCTCAGCTCTGATGCTGTTAACTACTTAGCTATGTTTCTGTCCTCTGGGTTTTTAATAAAGCATCCTCAGCATTTCTCAATTCTGCTGAAGGTGAAGATGCACTCCTCCTTGCACCATCCTAGAGATGAACCATGAAACATTACACTGTTGTATTGCCGGATAAAATAAGACAAAGAAACAGACTCAATTTACTCTGCAAATGTCCTATGAAACTCTGGGGGAAAGACAGGAAAGAACGACGTCCAGCAGAAAGTCCTGCCTCCCAGAGATGGGAAATTGAAACAGGCAAGTAGTGACATGAAATCTGTTGCGTAAGCATATGGGTCACTTACACAGGGTGACCAGTTCCATCATCTGAGTTTCTTTAATGGTTTCATTTTATTTTAAGTAATCCTATTTTAAAATTACTGATATAAAAACTGTTAAATCCAAATCATGAACAAACTCCATTTCAAATATGCAGAAATAGCATTTTAATGCATTGAATTTTAAAAATGATGTTATATTTGTTATTTTGAATATATATATATATATATATATATATATATATATATATATATATATATATATATATATAATGCTGAAGATGGAACCCAGGGGCATTCTACTTCTGAGCTACACCCTCAGCCCTATTTTATTTTTTTATTTTGAAACAAGGTCTCACTAAGTTGCAGAGGGTCTCACTAAATTGCTGAGGCTGGCCACAAACCTGTGATCCTCCTGTCTCAGCCTCCCAAGCCTGGGATTACAAGAGTACACTGCTATACCTGGCTCAATTTCATATTTGATATGAAAACAATTTCCTATTATACTATTCTGGAGAAGTCCAAGGACTGATTCAGCAGGGTGGGTTTCCTCCGCGGCCTATCTCTTGGCTTACACGCAGCTGCCTTTTTCTGGTGTCCTCCCATGATCTTCCCTCTGCGTATGACTATGATAATTGCCTACTACAAGGACACCAGTCATATTGGATTAGGGACCACCCTAATGACCTCATGTACCTCTCTGAAAACCTTAGCTCCAAATACAATCACATTCTTGCATACTTGGGTTTGAGATTGTGTGTGTGTGTGTGTGTGTGTGTGTGTGTGTGTGTGTGTGTGTGTGTGTCTGGTGCTGGAGATTGAACCCAGGGGCTTTTTCTACCTCTGAGCTACATCCCCAGATTTATTTTTATTTTTATTTGGAAATAGGGTCTCACTAAGTTGCAGAAGGCTTCTCCAAGTAACTGAGGCTGTCCATGAACCTGCAATCCTCCTGTCTCAGCCTCCCAAGTACTGGGATTACAAGTGTGCACCACCATGCCCAGCAGGGTTGAGATTTTAACATATGAATTTTGAGGGCCACTTTTCAGCATATAACTCAGATGGAAAGAAAGATAGAAAAATAGACAGATAAATAGATAATAGGGTTTTTTCTTTTTTCTTTTTTTTTGGGGGGGGGGATGGGGATTGAACCCAGGGGCATTCTACCACTGAGCTACACCCCCAGTCTTTTTTTTTTTTTTTTTGACACAAGATCTCACTAAGTTGCTGAGGGTTTCACTAAGTTGCTGAGACTGGCCTCGAATCTGAGGCAATCCCAAGGTTTTCTATAAAAATCTGGGTATGATATATGTGGCTTACTTCTAGTCAAATTCTTACACTTTCTTAACAGAAATGATGAGGGTCTATATAGATTATAATCCAAAATTCACATAAAGAATAACATACACATACGGCATTAGGATAATTTTCCTCAAAGGAACAGCTACTCTTTAATTCTAAGCATTTTAAGACATCCAGAATCACTTTCCCTGAGCAATTATGATTTTACAAAATGCTGTCAAGACCATCGCAAAGTTTTACTGCCCAGACAGAGCTAAATGCCTGGAGCTTTCGGGAATGATTTATTATTTACTCTGGAGCTAAGTTGCTAAGCAAGATTTATTCAGTAAGAACAGAGCCATCCGTAACAGTACAATCTATGTTTGACTCTGTGGGGGTGGGAGGTTCACCATTCCTCAAAAGGGTTTATTCTCTATAATCAGAAAAATGTATCTGTGTGTAAGTTTTCATTCTTTTGTGAAATCAGGGGCCCTGCTATGCATTTGACAAGCCAGTTCTGTTCCCATTTGAATGTTAGCTCTGAGAAAGTTTTAGCAAATTTTCATAATAAAAACAGGAAAAGCCGGGCATGGTGTCGCACGCTTGTAATCCCAGTATTTGAGAGGCTGAGACCGAAGCATCCAGGTTCTCGGCCAGCCTCAGCTACCTGGTGAGGCACTCAGCAACTTAGTGAGACCCTGTTTCAAAATAAAGAATAAAAAATAGGACTGGGTGGGGGTATAGCTCAGAGGTAGAATGCCCCTAAGTTCAATCCCCAGTACTGAAAAAAAAAAAAAAAAAAAAACAGGGAAAACAATATTGAAGTTCACTGATAAGAATCTTTTGGGCACCTGCTTCACCTACGCAGTACCTTCATGGTCTCTGCACTTGCTCCATCCCACTACAGCAGCCTAACCTTCACATCCACACCTTCGCAGAGAACTCCTGATTCCTAAGGGGGGGAAAAAAAAAACACTAATAATGCATATTTGCCAAGTTTGGTTTTCAGAACTGATAACAAGTCATAGGGGCCGATTGCCGGCCTACTTCCGCCCCCTAGTGACCGTGACAATTTTTTTGCAAAGGGGAGGCCGGGGAGCTGGGACCAGGGAAAGTGGCTGCCTCCTACCTCCCCTCTCTCCAACCTGTTCTCCAAGATAACTATGGCCCTCCAGCTACCCTTTAGTCAGGTACAGAAAAGATATATGCTAGATTCATTCACAACAAGGTGGCCAGAAATTAAACCCCCCCCCCTTCTCCTCCAGGCTGTTTGCATCTTAACAAAAGCACTGAAGCGAGCTGGCAGCGTGGCATAACTGGAAACAGTAAATCACCAGCAGCGATTTCAGCCTCTGGGAGAATTTTTCCCTGGGATTTTTGGTTTGGGTTTTGGTGTTTGGGGAGGAGTGCTTTTGAAGAGTCGTCCAATGCCTGGATTTCTTTGACAAATCACTGCCCCTGCTGTCACTGGGCAGAGTGGGGGGAGGGATCAGCAGAGGCCCCAGGAAAATGCCCCTCATCCCAGACTTCTCACCTCCATTCTCCTCCACTCCCATCCCTGGCCCTGCTGCAAGGGCGGCTCTGAGTGTCCAGCGGGGCAGCTCACCCCTCAGAAGCGGAGTGGGTGCAAACACGAGCAAGGAATGTGCTGGTGAGACTCTAGCCGCCCTCCCACAGCTGCTAACAGGACTCCTTGCAGCAGCTCTCAGCAGTCAGGTAGGTTTCCAGGCGGGGAGCCAGCGGGGAGCAGAGGGAGGCAGACAGGGAGGCCTGCGTGGGAGGCCTGCGTGGGAGGCCTGCAGAGGCCCAGGCAGTTTCTGAACTCGGGCTTGGACTGCCCAATAATCAAGCCCCTCTCAGGTGTTTGAAATTGGCCTCTCTCCCTATTGGCAGTAATGCCAGAGGGACGCAGGTTCAGTCAGTGCCCAAGTCCAATCTAGAAGGAACCATGAAGAAAACGGGAAGAAACTGCCAAGCTTGGTGCTGCCAGTCTACTCGCTGAGAATCCAGAGAGGTCTCTGCAGCCTCCAATTCACCACCGCTGCCTCCCGTGGACAGTCTGTGGATGAGGAGCTGGTGCAGTGTGGCTGGCGGCCAAGAGGCCAAGGTCTGATTTCAGTGCAGTTTCAGCCGCAGGCAGTGGTAGCACACGGATAGAATCTGGCTTCAGGAAGACCTGAGTTTGAATCCGAGCTCTGTCCCTAGCTAGCTGGACAACCTGTGCAGACTTCTCCATTCTTTGTGAGCTCAAATGTTACTGGCCTCGGGGACACCATTTCTAACCCCAAAAACTAGATCAGAGTCCCCACTTATGAGTCTCATTCATAATCCCTTATAATTTTCATCCATAACACATATCACTGTTTGTAACTCTCTATTTTGTATGTGGGATGATTCATCTTCTTTTTTCCTTTCTGCATGCTCAGAGAGGGCTAGAGCCACATCTCCTTCATTTTCCATTTTATCCCCGGACCAGCACATAGAATCTACTCAATAAAGATTTGAGAAATGAATGAGTGGCACTGAGCTTTTATCATCTGTAAAATAGGGTGAGCTGAGCTGGGTGTGGTGGTACAGGCCTAGAATCCCAGTACTTGGGAGGCTGAGAAAGGAGGATCACAGGTTCATGGCCAGACTCAGCAATTTAGCGAGGCCCTCCACAATTAAGTGAGACACTGTTTCAAAATAAAAAAATAAAAATAAAAATGGGCTAGGGATGTAGATCAGAGGTAGAATGCCCCTGAAATAAAAAAGGATGATTGTACTTTTCTTGAGGATTTGTCGTGAAGATCAATTAAATGAAATTATATATAAGTATATATATATATATATATATATATATATACTTTTTTTTTAATCCTCCCTGTGTATGCACAGAGTAGGTGCTCAAAGTGGAGCTGTTCCTTCGCCACAATCTCTTTAGGGACACACCACAGGAGGACTCACATGGCCACCAGAGATGCCTCTGAGCAGTGAAATTAGCCAACATGGAAAACCAGGGGCCAAAGCAACCCACGAATTCCATCACCAGTCCCTGAATAATCAAAACTAGTTGGCACATTGCAATTAATAGCCTCTTCTCTCTAGATGTCCCCTGATGGCAGGAAAAGTTATCTCCAGCTTCACTTCCTCCCATCCCAGATCGAGGGCAGCCAGAGGGATTGTAAATCCATTCCTAACATTTTCAGTTGTTTGAGTTATGTTCTACCAGAATTAAGAAGGTGACTTTAAAAACATGAAGGAGAAATAAAGGTTGTACTTCCCAGAGCAAGAGTACAGGTGTAAAATGAAACTGAACTTTTAATATGAGCTTGCTCTGGAGGAGAAAGCACTAAGAATATTTTTATAGAATGCTTGCATTGTGGGTAATTTTTTTAAATCCAGGCTTCAACTTGCATGACACTGAGGCATAAGTCTACCACTTAATGACATTTATAACTCTGTAACAATACGTTTTGTATAAATTACTGCAGAGGCTTAACATTTCTGATTATGATATATAGAATAAAGTGATGTCATAAAGGCTAAGTTTGTAAGTTACGATCTGTCCTGTTGCTTTAAATAAGAGGATTTCTGGAGACAATTGCCTTGATGAATATAAACTCAAATGAACCTTGAATCTCTTCAATTATTCTTATTTAGAATTCATTTTCCTTTGAACTTTCATTTAACTCAAAGCACAATCGTTCCATTATAAATCAAATGCGAGCTTGTCTTTCCTGCAATAACAAGTATGCTTTAAATAATGAAGCAACACCTATGATCATAAAAGATAATGTTTCAATGCACCAAAATACAAAAGGTAAAGAGATTTATTATCGTAGTTCAGCATCAAGAGTTGAATATTTTTATAGCAACAGACATCTCTATTCCTGACAACACTTTTTGTTTGACTTTTTGGTGTGTGTCTGTTTTGAAAGATTGGGGTGCCTTAGTACTGATGAGCAAAAACCCAGATTCAACACAGAATGCCACTGGTGACTAAGAAACCCAGATCTCCCCTTGCTTGGTTTCCCTAAGAAACTAGCAGAACCTGAGTGTGGTAGTGCACGCCTGGCATCCCAGGACTGGGCGGCTGAGACACGAGGCTCACAGGTTCAAGACCAGCCTATGCAATTTAACAAGACTCAGAAACCTACTGAAACCCTGTTTCAAAAAAAAAGAATTTTTTTCTTTTAAAGGGCTGAGGGTGTAGGTCGGAGGTAGAATGTACCTGGGCTCAATCCCCAGTATCACAAAAAGAAAAATCTCTCAACCCCCCTGGGGCTCCTTTCCACTGTGGGGAAGGGCTGTGTTGTTTCATCCCAATTCATCCCAAGAAAGACTATGTCTATATATGCCTTTCCTTTTGCACAGAGTTATAGTGAGGGACAACTAAGTTAATGGATGTGAATATACTTTAAGAGGCATAAAAGTGCTGTATATCACACTTGCTGATTTTTCACTCTGCCTTTCGTAAATACCCTTACATGAGTCCATTATGGCGACTATGCTATCCAAAATAATATAGAAAAACCCTGGAGCATCTCCAAGCCATTACAGATAAAGCAGTATCATAAAGAGGATCTTCTGGAGTTCCCATGATGAATTCTCTTGAAGGGGCTCTAAATCCTACATAATGGGTCCAGGGACCAAACCACCCCAAACAAGAGCCTACTTCCCCGAGGAGAATCTCTCCAGCAGCCAAGGACACCGACTCGCTGAACAGGTAGGCTGAGCAGTTGGAAACTCTCTTCCTGTTATCTCTGCATGTGCTCCATCTTCAAAGCACTGTGACCTGTCTTCAGTACGCCCTTGGGTGCGGGATTTACATTTTTAATATTGGCATTTATGACGTGGTGCTTTTTCCTGGCTAATTGGTATCAGAGCAAAATGTTTGCCTCTCTCCTGAAATAAATCTCCTCACAAGCTTCAATCGCACATTCTTTTGTTCTATCCCTCATTTGAAATGGACTCTATAAAGCCGCCAGACCACGCTACATAATCTTTCGCCTCTCACGTTTTTAAATCTGGGGGTTTATGCTTTAATGGCTTTGATGTGCTTACTATTCAGCCTGTTACTTAAACCACGTTTCTCCCCATCCAACACCCGCCTCTCCCTCAGCCTTGCAGCCTGTACCCTCTGAGGCTGAAAGGATTTATTTATCATCCAGAATGTTTCCATAATTTTGGAAACATATGTTTCGAAATTGCATTCCAATATCTCATACTATGTTCTTTGTCTTGCATCTGTTCTATAAAAACAAACAAAACACACATAATTATATTCCAATGGCCACAAAGTCTACATTTTCCACAAGAGTTGGTTCTTCCACAACAGTTAAAAGAGTCACCAAAGAAAGGCACTTATTTGGGAGGCTGAGACCAGAGGATCCGGGTTCGAGGCCAGCTTCAGCTACCTAGTGAAGCATTCCACAACTTAGTGAGACCTTGTTTCAAAAATAAAGAATAAAAAATAGGGCTGGGGGTATAGCTCGGAGGTAGAATGCCCCTGAGTTTCAATCCCCAGTCCCGCAAAAAAAAAAAAAAAAAAAAGGCACGCACACACCCCTCCTACGTCATCTGAAATCATATTCTTGTGTTAATTAGAGCTAACCACTGATATAAGAGCAAACTTCTACAGCATTACTGCGCAAAACTTTGAGTCCTTCCCAAATTCATTTCAGTTCTGCAGGATAATCTCTTTATTGAAAATTATCTATCCTTGAAAATGTCTCAAGATAATACTTAACATTGCACGGACAACAACTCAGTGATCGTCCATCCTCCTGGGAGATGACCTGCATTAAATAAATATGCTTTTAGCCGGGCGTGGTGGCTCACGCTTGTAATCCCGGCATTCGGGAGGCTGAGACCAGAGGATCCGGGTTCGCGGCCAGCCTCAGCTACCTAGTGAGGCACTCCGCAACTTAGTGAGACTCGGTTTCAAAATAAAGAATAAAAAATAGGGCTGGGGGTGTAGCTCGGAGGTAGAATGCCCCTGAGTTCCATCCCCAGTACCGCAAAAAATAAATAAATAAATAAATAAATATGCTTTTAAAAATCCACCCCACTCCCCAATCTTCTGGTGGAAAGACTTAGGCAAGTCAATGAACAACAGAAGAAATCAAAAACAAAAAAAAAAGAAAAAGAAACGTGAATGAAATAGAGAAATAATTGGTCAAAACATATTCCTTTTTTAAATAAATGCTCCATCCACATACCCGTACCCTCATATGTAAACAAAAACTTTTGGTTTTTGTTTTTGTTTTTATTTTTTATACTTTTATTGGTTCAGAGTTCTTATATACCACCCTCTTCTTCCTCCCTTGCTCTTTCCTTCTCCTCTCCTTTCTCCCCCCCCCTCTCTCTCTCACACACACACACACACACATTTAAACATAAAAACCCAATCATTTTACATCCACTGTGTTTTCCTATAACATTTGATGTCAAAACAGAGCCAAATTAGATGAATTAGCATTGAAAATACCCCTCAAAACAGAACTGCTATTCATGTATTAAAAATAAAATTTCACCATTAAAATAGATTTTATCTCCTTATGTTTCTGCTCTTGTTACCGTGATGCTTATATACTTAGAATTTTGGAACTGCTAAGAGAAGAAAGTCTGATGCCTGCAGTGGTATGCTGATAAACCTATAACAACCAGCTTGAAGTTAGGGGGAAAAGCTCAGAATTTCAACATTTGCTAGCTTCCATAATGTAAATCCCTCCATTGTGGCCAATTTCAAGCTACCAGAGTGACCTTACAGAGTTGGGAATATCCACGCACAATGGGCTTTTACTGGGTGGTACAAACTAGGTCCACCACACCGCCAGAAATTTTAAAAATGATCCCAATGCCTTTGACATATGGCAGCAGTTGTTCTAGAGGTAACTCCCATAGTTTGCTGTCAATCCGTCTGTTTCTAGAATAGTTTTTAGGCATTGCTGTCAGTTTCCTGGGCTATGAAGCACATAGGATCCTGAGTAGAGAGACCAGTACAGGTTACCATGTTTATTCGATACACAACGCCACCCATGTGCCTATCGGCCTTCATGAGATCTGGTCCCATCACGAAGATACTTTCAAGAAAACACAAATATGATTCCAGAAGTTTTGCAAAGCCTTAACTCTCTTGAGATTTTCTTATAAGGCTTTATGCAAGTGCTCCACCCAGAAACCTTCCCAGTCGGCACTCCTTAGACATCTCCCCTGCCGCCAAAGCTTTAGAGTTGCTAATGGCTAAAATCATATATACACACTTTCTCTCTCATATATTCTCTCATTCTCCCCCCACCATACACATGCCAATGTATGTGCACGCACACACACACACACACACACACACACACACACACACACACACATTCTAAGCACCTTCCTTGTCTCCCCATTCAATCCACGCCATTTTGATTGCTAATACACCACACTCTCTGCCTGTAGCTGCCCCTTCATGGAAATGCCCTAGGAAGCAGAGTTCTTCTTCCTGACGGTTCCCTTCTGACTCTAGGGAGCGACAGTCTCCAATCCATTAGAGTAACTTGAAGGTATTTGTCCAGGTCCTAAGCCACACGCTTGAAGTAAACACTCGTCTATGTCATGGAGCCAAGAGCCAAACCAGGCAGACTGGCACAGGCCCCACTGTCCTTAACCCAGCATGCCCCGCCAATCTTCCAGCTCACCAGAACAAATGTCCCTGTGGGACCAAAGCCAAGTTTTCTGTGCCTTATTTTGCTCATCTATACAATGGAACTAATGATAACACACTGTTTAGAGGAGAATTAAATGAGTTAACATCTACAAAGTGCTTAGAAAAGCACCTGGCACATGATAGAACTTACTATGTTAGCTAAGTGTCAGCTAGTAAGCACTAACTAGTACTTATTGGCATCTCACAGCCTACAGAATCCCATGATTCTTTCATAGCATCTTCTTTTTTTTTGCGGTACTGGGGATTGAACTCAGGGGCATTCTACCTCCGAGCTATACCCCCAGTCCTATTTTTTATTCTTTATTTTGAAACAAGGTCTCACTAAGTTGCGGAGAGCCTCACTAGGTAGCTGAGGCTGGCCACGAACCCGGATCCTCCAGTCTCAGCCTCCCAAATTCTGGGACTACAAGCGTGCGCCACCATGCCCGGCTCATAGCGTCTTCTGATGGAGTCCATGAGTTGGCCATTTTTTTCCTCAGTAGAGGGTCAGATGATAAATACAATATATAGGCTTTGTAGGCTACATACCGTCTCTGTCACACAATCTCTTCGTTTTCTTAAGCCTTTAAAAATGTAAAAGCCATTCTTAGCTCGTGAGCTAAAACAGACCACAGACTGGATCTGGCCCATGGGCTATAGTTCCCTAACCCCTGTGCTCAATCAAGAGAGAAAGCCACATTTTAAATGCCATATGTTACTGTGTAACCAAATAGAGGAACTCAGAAAAACACCCCGTGTTGATTCACACACTCCCTTGGCAAACATTCGCTTACCACGTACCAAGTACCAGGCGCCCCGCTGGATGCCGCCTCGGCAAAGATGGAGAAATGCTCAGTCTTGGTTGCTCATGGCCCAGCGGCAAGTCAACCACAGCACGTGTGTGGTGGCTGCGGCCGTGGAGGAGGAAGGGATCTGCTCTAGGAGAGACCATGATGAACGAGGAGAGGGGAAGTGATGGTGAAGCGCTCCTTTGAAAGATATGACAAGTTCATTCGGCAGAGGCGTTAGGAGCAAGGAAGGATTCAGAGGAGGCCTAAGAGGTCAGCTCAAATGGGAAGACCCAGAACACCCACTGAGGCACTGGGACTTCTATCCTGCAGGCCTCTGTCTCTCAAACTTTTTGACACAAGAATTTGTCCTTAGGGACACTGTTAATCTAGATCCCCGTGCATAAAACTAACCTGGTAGAGGGTGGAAGGGCGCCACCGCCACTGTCTCCTTCAGAGCCCCCTGACTGCATGCTTGGAAAGCCATGGCTCCCAGCCACTGCAGCAGGTGACAGGCACAGCAATGCCTTGCTCTTGTGGCTCCACTTCAGCAAATTCTTCCGAGGTCAATAAATGCCACATACCTTTTATCTTGAACAGCAATCGTGTTCTTCCCCAATGCCTCCTCTCCGCTGAGTTGCAGGCTTGGCCCACCCCAGGTGACGCTCAGCTGGGCACTGGCTTGTTTCACTGTGGAACTGTGTCCTGAGCATGCTTTCTCCCCAGCCAGATGATCTTCCTGAGGACAGGAAGAGTATCTTTTTTAAAAAGCTGGTGCATTATAATTACACAGCATAGTGGGATTCATTGTTACATATCTGCACATACACATATGTTGGTCAGCTTCATTCTCCAGGACCTGTCCTCATCCTCCTCCCTCCCCCTGGTCCCTTTCCTCTGCTCCACTGGTCTCCCTTCTATATTCATGGGGTCCTCCCCCTTTTCTCTCCTTTTTTCTATCTAGCTTCCACATATGAGAGAAAGCAGACAACCCTTGCTTTCTGAGTCTGACTTATTTTGATTAACATGATGCCCTCATTTTCCTGCAATTGACATAATTTCCTTATTCTTTATAGCTGAATAAAACTCCACTGTGCACAGATACTACATTTTCTTTGTCCATTCATCTGTTGATAGACACTTAGGCTGGTTCCATAACTTAGCTATTGTGAACAGTGCTGCTATGAACATGATTGTGCATGAATTACTCTAGCATGCTGACCTTAATTCTTTTAGATAAATATTAAGGAGTGGTATAACTTGGTCATATGGTGGCTCCATTCAGGAACCCAGGAAGCACATCTTACTTCTCTTATATTGCCTTTAACAAGCCACACGAGCAGGGATCTCTTCCAAACCTAAGATCCTAAGACCCCCCCCCCCCATAGGATGGAAGTATTTTCAAACAGATTAAGAGCAATAACCCAGCAGAGTGCAGTGATGCGCACCAATAGACCCAGCTACTTGGGGGATGGGGGAGGCTGAGGCAAGAGAATCAGAGTTTAAGGCCAGAGTTTAAAGCCAGCCTAAACATCATAGTGAGATCCCATCTAAAATTTAAAAACAAATAAGCAAACAATTAAGCAATAGGAAAAGCAATGACATGACTAAACCCTCTGGCAAGCATTAATAAGTGGAAGTAGAGTATTTAGTGGAGAGGTGTCTGTGTTTCCAGACTAAGAGTTGATTTGAACAAATTCCTCTATTCATGAAATATTATTGTTTGGGGTCAATGTGCAATCCTCTTGTCCCATTTTTAAAATTACCCTTTTTCAAACAAGGCATGGAGGTGCATGCCTGCAATCCCAATACCTGAGAAGCTGAGACAGGAGAATCACAGGTTCAAGGTCAGGCTCAGCAACTTAGCAAGACCCTCAGCACTTAGCGAGACACTGCTTCAAAAATGTAGTAGCTTAAAACAACAAACATGATTTTGCTCACATATATGCAGCATCAGCAGAGGTCAGCAAGGATGGCTTCTCTCTGTGCCATGGAGGGTCTGCTGAGATGGCTTCATAGGAACAGAGGGCTCCACTTTCACAATGGCTCACTTGGATGGCTGGCAATTAGGTGCCAGGTGTCAGCTGTAGGCTCAGCCCAGGCTGAGGCCGGGGACTTCAGCTCCTGGCCACGTGGGCCTCATCACAGTCTGCTTGGGCTTCTACTCAAATGGTTGCTGAGCACCAAGGAAAACAAAGTCAATGGCTGTATCACTTAATACAACCTTTCTATCACCACTGGATACGGATACATCAGCTTTAGATGCTGCTCCAGAAGCAACCCAGGGACACACTCCCCGCCTCTGGAAGGGAACAAGGTCAAAGTCACAGCGTGAGATGCCACACGGCAGGGGAAGCAATGCTGCCACCATCTCCGGGAACAGAATGTGCCGTGGCATCTAGTTTTCTTAGTAGATCATCTTTATCACGTGTTAAATTACACACGCGGCTCTCAACTGAGCGCTCCACTCTGTCACGCTGTTCTATTTGTCTGTATCTTACCACATACAGATACTAAGGCTTATGTCTTACTATGTTAAGATCAATATCCTTTTTCTTTTACTATATTAGGGATTGAACCCAAGGGCATTCTACCTCTAAGCTATACCCCTAACCCTTTTTATTTTTTATTTTGAAACAGAATCTCACTTAGTTGCTGAGGGCCTTGCTAAGTTGCTGAGGCTTGCCTTGAACCTGCAATCCTCCTATTTCTGCCTCCCACGTACTAGGATTAAAATCATGTGCCACTGTGCCCAGCTAATATTAATATTTTAATATGTCAATCTCTGACAGGAAAATTTTCCCATTTTGTTCTCCTCTTTCAAGCTTGCTTTTTATTTTTTGTTTTTTGGGATTTTTTGGGGTTTTGTTTTTGTTTTTGTTTTTGTTTTTTGCAGTACTGGGGATTAAACCAAGGGGCATTCTGCCTCCAAGCTATACCCCCAGTCCTTTTGTGTGTGTGTGTGTGTGTGTGTGTGTGTGTGTGTGTGTGTAACTGAGGATTGAACTCAGGGGCATTCTACCTCCAGGCTACACCCCCAGTCCTATTTTTTATTCCTTATTTTGAAACAGGGTCTCACTAAATTTGCAGAGGGCCTAACTAAGTAGTTGAGGCTGGCCGAAAACCTGGATCCTCCTGTCTCAGCCTCCCTAGTACTGGGATTACAAGCATGCGCCACCAGGCCCGGTTTCAAGCTTGTTTTTCACGAACCTTTACTCTTCCATACAACTTTTAAAATACATCCATCAAGTTCCTAAAAGAATCCTAATGAAATTTTATTAGGATCACCTTGACTTTATAGGTTACTTTGGGGAGAATTAACATAATTTTATATTGTCATCCCACCCAAATACATAAAAATTACTCCAACCATTTATTCAGACTTTCTTTTACAGCTTTTTAGAATTTTAATAATTCTTCCACAGACATCTTGTCCATTTTGACTCCCTAAATATTGGATAGTTTTTGTTGCTGCCATGAATATGATTTTTAAAATATATTATCTAATTGTTTTTGCTGGTGCTGAAAAATTTTATTGGTATTTGCAAGTTGACGTATCTGGCCACCACTGTTTTCGGGCTCTGTTGTTTCTGCTATGTAGATGATCATATTATCTGCAAACAACGACAGTTTCCTCTCTTCCCCTCTAATCCACACCTCTCCTTTCTTTCTCCTTGTTTACACTATTGGCTAGGAAGTCCAGTCCTGTGCTAACAGGCTCTCCCTGGCCCTGGAGGAGCAAGAGAGCCCAGTGGCTCCACGTTGTTTTCTTTGGGACTTCCCTGGGAACCGTGAGTTTCCAAAGAATTCTTGTTCTCCTAAGACAGCAAGCAAGAAGCACATTTTCCTGAGCAAGAAGAATGAATGCCAATGGTAAAAAAAAAAAAAAAAAAAAAAAGTAACTGTTGAAATAATGTGCTTCTTGCACATATACTAAGTTACCAATTCCAACCGCAAAGACCTGTACTGGGAGGTGGGACTCAGAGGGAAGTGCCCCAAGAGTTGTGTGCATGCATTTTCTATCACTCTATTCCCCAATATGATATATAATTAAAATGCGCCAAATTTTAAAAATTCTAGAAAGGTAGAAAAAAAAGAATGAGTGCCATCACCTGCTCCTCCACCTGGATTCTTCTACATCACTTGGATATTGAGAACTTTAAAGACGCCCAGCTGAGCTGCAGGGACGTAGCTCTGTTTTGGTTTAAGCTGGGATGCCAGTCGAGATAGTTGGTTATAAATAGCAGAAATGACTCTGGCTGAACTGAGCAGAGAAAGTCTTGACAGAGATATTGGGCAGCTCATAGAGTGTCCAGGATGGCTGGAGAAAGAGGCTGAGAACAGGCAGACACCAAAGTAAGCCAGCCCCCAGGAAGAGCAGCCCCAGCCTCCCTGCAGACCAAGCTTGCAGAGTTGCCTTCAGCTGCCATTGCTACAAGTGAGGAAATCGCTGGCACAGTGCCGGGAAGCCTGGTGTCATTGTCATTGATGCCACTTCTACCACCCAAAGGATCCTATGCCTTAGACTCACCAGCTGTCGTTTCAGAGCCGGAGACAGGGCCAGAGAGGAGCACCACACTCACGGGCATCCTAGACATCAGGGAGGGGGCAAGGGCTTTCTCGGCTTCTCTCCTGAGAGGCTAGCTCTGTCCCCCCAAGAAGTGCATGACAAGAAATCTCCCAAATGAAGGAAGGGGGTTCTGATGTGGTACAGATCTGAAAAGATAAAACCAGGGTGCTGAGTGGACTCTGCAGGGTCCTTCTGAGAAGGTGTGGGTCTCAGGATAATTTGAACCCAATTTGAACCTTATTCTCATTTTAAAGACAGAGAATAATTTCACATATGGTTGAAATAAGGATTAAATAAAATGAGATACGTGGGGATGGCTTGTAAATTATAACGTGCTATATGAATATTAGTGATTCCATTCATTCCTTTGTTCTCTCTGCAAACTTCCTCCTCGTCTTCATCTGGTGCTGGTCCATCCCATAAATCTCACCTTCTGCCTCTGGGCCTCTTACTCCACAGAGTCAATAGAATCCATATGAAGAGAGTTCTCCCAGCTCCCCAGCACCAAACTGACAGAGCCTCCAGCATCCGCCTCACTGCGTTTCCTTGGAGATACCTCTCTTCCCTCTCCAGGACCAACCTTGGAGAACTGGCTCCCATCCCTTCCTGCCTTCTCCAGAATCCTCCATTATCGTCACCCCCTCTGTGCCCTGTGTCTCTACCTTCTAATCTCTACCATATCCTTTCATCATCCTAATCCCTCCGTATTCTCCTCCCTGACTCCCAAGCCCACATTCCCCTCTAGCTACTGCCCACTCTTGCTTCTGCCCTTCGAAAACATCTCTCCAGTTGCCCTCACTTCTGCTCTCCTCTTCCCCATCTCCATCACTCTCGACCTGTTCCAGTCTGACCTGCACACTCTCAACCCCACAAAGCCATGTTCCTGATGACCTCTGTGTTGCTAGGGCCAACCTGTCCCGTCACTTGATCTCTCAGCAGCTTCAACACAGCAACCATCTGTTCCCTCCTTCTAGAGATGACCCCCTCCTTGACTTCAGGACACCATGGTCTCCGGGCCCACCTGCTGTCCCTCTGGGTGCTCCTCGCAGACACTTTATCCAGCTCCCACTTCTCAACACAGCCTTTAAAAGTTGACTCCTAAACTGGGCGTGGTGGCGCAGGCCTATAATTCCAGTACTTGCGAGGCTAAGACAGGAGGATCACAGATTCATAGTCAGCCTCAGCAACTTAGCGAGGCCCTCCACAACTTAGTGAGATCCTGTTTCAAAATTTTAAAATAAAAAGGCTAGCGGTGTAGCTCAGAAGTAGATACCCCCTGGGTTCAATCCCTAGTACCACAAAAAAAAAAGGAGGAGGAGGAGAGAGGAGAGAAGAGGTAGGATTTTTTTAATTACCAAAGGGCCCTCCTATCACCAGCACTAGGGCTGTTTAACCCACACACACCTCACACACACTGCTTGTCTCTTGGACCTCTTAAGTGTTATGTGGAGGAGAAGCCTTCCCTTCCCTGACCCTACAAACTAGATCAGGTCTTCCTGTCTGTCTCACCCCTCCACACTTCGCCTTCATGGTGCTTACCACAATTATAGTTATACACATTTGAGTAACTGCTCATGATGTGTGTGTTTCCCCGATGAACTATAAGTTTCCAGGGGATAATGAATTTCTAGACTGTTCTGCCCTATCCAACCCCAAACCCACCGTGGAGGCATGCTCACTTAAAAAGTGGCAAATGGATAAATGAGCCACATGGACTTTTGTTTTGGCTAAACAGCTCTCATCTGCTCTCTAAATAAACAATCCCCAAGTGACCATGGTTCCACTTACAACTTTTCCACTTCATGAGGGTGCAAAAGGGAGACATGTTCAATAGGAATTGCACATCAAATTTTGAATTTTGATCCTTTCCTGGACTAGCCATCTGCAGTCTGATCTATCATGGTGCTGGGTAGCAGCAGCCAGTCACAGCTCCCAGTCAGCCCGAGATTACGAAGGTTGGCAACTGCCACCCTACAGTACACCGTGCTGCTGCGATGGGCCGCTCAGCAGGTGTGCTAAATACATCTTCAACTTCTACTATTGTCAACGTATGATGGATTTATCAGAGCATAGCCCCATTTTAAGTCAAGGCACGTGTGTATATCTAAAGCCCTGTCTAAATTTCCATGTTTCTGAGTTGCAGAATGAGACCCAAGTGGTAGGTTTTCCACACACAAGAAATGAACTTCTCCAGGACTCAGTGATCATAGGGGCTGCCATTTCCAACAGGGTAGCCTGCAGACCCTGGGGACTGTTCACACTCTTCTCTGCTAGTTAAGAAACAAGAATAATCCTCAGCCCAGAGCACTTGAGCAACCAGGACCTTACCCACCTCCCCATCCTAGAGACCACCCCTCAAGCTATACTCTGCGATGCAAAAGAGGAGCCACTTGAGTGTGTCCTTTACAAGATCCAGACCCACAGGCTCCAAGGGCATTTGTCCCATTTTTCTCACCCATATCCCAACAAGCAGCACCACTCAGTGAACAATTATAGACCTACTGTGTGCCCACCTTTATAACGAAGCAATACAAACTGTAATCTTCACCCTAAACGAGGGTGCACTCTAGCTAAGGAGACAGGATTTTGTGTGAGGGGACAAGGAAGTCTGAACAGGGACTCAGGAGGTCCCAGCTTCAGCACAGAGCCTGTCTGAGAGGTGTGGAGGGAAGTGACTCCCAGCGAGAGTGGACCAGAGGTTCCAGCCAGAAACCTGGAGCTCTACTCCCCTCTGCTGTTCCTTTGCAGACTAAATAGAGCTCTGCCCTGGTAACCCAAGAGGGGAAAGCAGAGGGAGGACAAATAGTAAAGAAGGGGGAACAGGGCAGAAGGGGAAAAAAGGGAGGGGGGACAGTTAAGCTACAATGGTGAAGTCAAAGTTATACATACAGGACAGGTGTATCCATGACAACTAGTATTTGTATTTTTTCACATAGTACTTATAGAGACGGTCTCACTAGATTCCCCAGCTTTTCAGAGGTGGAAACTGCAGCCTAAAAGGTTGTGGAGTTCCCAGTCTTATATGGCTGGCAAGAGACCCAACGAGGAGCCAAAACCCTGGATTCCATCATTGTCCTCTTTCCCCTAAAATGCATGGCCTGTAGAAATAGCAAGTTATAGGACGGACAACAACAGAAGGGTTTCTAGTTACTCTCCATGCCCGTGCCAGCCCTCATCTCTTCCGCATGCTCACCTCCTCCCCACTCCCCCACCCACACCCAAGGAGCTGCAAGTTGGTGGGCGCCACCTGGCTGGCTTCGTACAGAACATGCTATAGTTTGTTGGCTAGGAACTTGGGCAGGGCCTCTGCACTGACAACATCTTCTAGCACAGAAGATAGAGATGAGGCTTAGACCTGGTGCAGATCATTAGCTGGTACGGTTCACACCTATGAGGACATAAAGCACTTATCATAACAGTAATGATAAACAGCAACAACTATAGCCAACCATTCTTGAGTGCTTGCTATCCACTGCTACCAGTGGTAAGAGCTTTCGATGGCTTTCAATAGTGCTCAATCCTCGTGACCGCCTAATGCAGCAGGTTCTATTCTGGTACAATTAATGTCTGCCAATGTCTGGTTTCATTAAAAAAAAGGCTTCAAAGGAAAAAAAAAATTGATGCAGCCCTCTAAGAAGGAAGAGGACAGGCAAGGGGCCTGGGGCCACATATAAGAGAAATGTTGGAATAAATGTGAGCTAGGGTTGGATGGGTTTACACAGGAAACAGAGCAGGAAACAGCCAAGATGATGTGGTGTGAATCACTGCCATTAGTGGCTGATCCTCAGACGAATAAAGTTAGCACCAGAGCCAGGCATGGTGGCACACACCTATAATCCCAGGGCTTGGGAGGCTGAGTCAGAAGGATTGCAGGTTCAAGGTCAGAGTGCTGTAACTTAGGGAGACCCTATTTCAAAATAAAATAGAGCTAGGGGTGTATCTCAAAGGTAGAATGTCCCTAGGTTCAATCCTGAGTATCACAAGAAAAAA
>PVLC010018540.1:0-31903 GCA_004027655.1 Graphiurus murinus
AGGGATTGAACTCAGGGGCATTCTACCTCTGAGCTACACCCCCAGTCCTATATATTTTTTTATTCTTTATTTTGAAACCGAGTCTCACTTAGTTGCAGAGTGCCTCACTAGGTAGCTGAGGCTGGCCGCGAACCCGGATCCTCCGGTCTCAGCCTCCCGAATGCTGGGATTACAAGCGTGCGCCACCACGCCCGGCTCCCAAGCCCTATTTTTTATTCTTTATTTTGAAACCAAGTCTCACTAAGTTGCAGAGTGCCTCACTAGGTAGCTGAGGCTGGCCGCGAACCCGGATTGTCCGGTCTCAGCCTCCCGAATGCTGGGATTACAAGCGTGCACCACCACGCCCGGCTTCAGACCTGCCACTCTCTACACAGTGAATGAACATGGTAATGATGACAGCTGCCAACCCTTACTCAGCATGTGCAAGGACTGGCGATAATTAAGGCTTTTCTAGAACCACTGGATTGTTGTACTTAACAATACTCTCATTTGTACTTGGGGTGAGGCTGGGGGTGGACAGCAGAGGCCTAGAAAGATGTAGAAGCTTGCCCAGAGACACGAGGGACCTGGATGGGCTTGGCATTTGGGCCCATGTGTGTGTGGTTGCAAAGTCTGTGCTGTTTAGCACTGTGCTGTGCACCTTTTGCCATGAGAAGTGTGATCTGCCGGCCAGGGGCAGCAGCAGCACCTTGTAGCATCTCAAGTCCCTGCCTGCACTTCTGGGATCAGATCCTGCATCTGACAGCATTCCAAGTCATTTCTAAAAGTCATTTCTTTTTTTTTTTTTTTTTTTTTTTGCGGTACTAGGGATTGAACTCAGGGGCGTTCTACCTCCGAGCTACACCCCCAGCCCTAGTTTTTATTCTTTATTTTGAAACCGGGTCTCACTAAGTTGCAGAGTGCCTCACTAGGTAGCTGAGGCTGGCCGAGAACCCGAATCCTCCGGTCTCAGCCTCTGGAATGCTGGGATTACAAGCGTGCGCCACCACGCCCGGCTTCTAAAAGTCATTTCATGCAGCTCTGTTATATTGGATCTCCAAGCTTTAGACTCCAACTCTCAGCTAGGAATGCAGACTTTCATCCTCACCCTCGACACTTTAATGTTTAACGTTTCACTCTCATTTCAATGGAAACCGATCCAGGATGAGGATCCTGTCCCCTTTTTCTCAGTCAAGGCTCTTAGGTTGAATTTGATTCCAGGAGCAGATCCTAGGATGGGCTAGAATCCATTTCGCCCAGTGCTGTTCTCAATTCCCAGTGTGCCTCCTTACCAGGGAGTTTTAGAACCAATATTACTAAGACTCATTCTCTTCTGCCAAGAGTGAGAGATTCTTTGGAGAGTGGGCAGAGTAACCCACACACAGGAATTCAGGTCATCGAAAAAATGTCCTTTCTGTGTCTGGAGGTATGGTCACTTCTGCAGAGAGTGCCAAGTTCAGGAAGGGACAAGCCCAGGGAGAGGACAGGAGGGAGCAGGACTAGCCAACCAGACCTACCCGCAGAGCCAAGCCTGGACACCAGTCCCCCTCGTGTGTTGATATCTCCTCTGTGGGATGTGACCCCCTCCACGTATCAAGCAATACTTGAAAGGAGAGGTAAGAAAATCAGTTACACATATATACAAATACTACATATATCTCAAATGGACACACCTTTTTCCCCCTTCAAATTATAACTAATTTGCCTCCCATTGCATCCATATATTTGCAGCTTAAGTTGAATGGCCAAGTGATCTTAAAGAGCTAAGTCCTCTCCAGGGAATTATCCACTTCCTCTCATTGTTTCAAGTCACCCCGGAGTCTGGGAGAGCCAAGGGAAGGCTCTCTTCTACTTGGAAGAAGTTGCTGTCTTGGTAATTGGAGCCGACCTCAGATGCGCCCAAGGGCGCAATCCTTTAATGGGAACCAGCCTAGGTTGTGATCCCTAAAAATTCCTTCTTTCTGCTTGTTGTTGAGACACTGCTGCTCCTTGGTTGCTAGTAGCCCAGGGCAGTAGCAGTAGAGTCGGGGACATTAAAGAAAAATAGAGGTTAATGGTTTCTACACATCTCTCCAGGTTTCCCCCCTGCCTTCTATTATCAACCAAAAAAACTGCTAGAACCAGAAGTCAAAGAAAAGAAACAGAAGTCATCAACTTCCTGCCGCTAACTCTTTACCCCTGTTCTTGCGGGTTTTCTACCAAAGTTTGCAGCTGTCTGTCTCGCAGTGGGTAGGATGAGGGACTTGGGTACCACATTTTCATTCTGCTCAGCTGTTGCTAGGCAGAAACCCAATGTCAGAGTGTCTGTCTGAACTTTCTTCTGGGATCTCAGCATTCATCTTGGTCCAGGGGAATTACTAACGATGAAGGCTGTGTCAAACTATCTCTCCATAGCTGCTGTGAGACACTGGGCCAGTCGTCCAACCTCCTGAGACCTCCCTTCTCATCTGTAGAATGAGAGGTTGGCACTGGTTGTTCTCTGAGACCTTTCTGTCCTCAGGAGGCTGTATTCTTTGCTCTTGCTTTGGGCTATACTTGAGGCATGTGTACACAGCTGTATTTTATGAGAAGTCAGGGAAGGAAAACAATTCAGGGCACCAAAGTTTGTCCATTCCTGGATTTCTGGTGTCATCGCTCCCTTAGTGATCATTCTAAGCAGATCGTGTTACAGCAAAAGCAACACAGGTGAAGACCAAGACCAAGTAAATGAATTTAGTTAATGGTCAGGGCAGGGGTGGAGAGGTGGTCTTCTGTGCTGATAATACAGTTCTCATCATCCTATACAGATTGCCCAAAGACCTCTCTTTTCTGGGTGGGGCTGAGTTTCAAACAACCTTGCATAGGGACAGGAGAGAGAAGCAAAAGGAACCTCAATCAGAGTCCACTGTGTAGGGGGAAAAAAAAGTTAAAAGGCAGAGCAGAGACAGGAGCTGCACCCAAGGAGGAGGTGAGGATCTTAGGGAAATAGGCTTTCTCATCCAGATAGGAAGTCACTTTTCCCAGAATCTGGGACTCCATTGGGGAATTCCAAAGCCCCAGGGCTCTGAGTTTCTCTACTTGGGTTTATGGTGGGTACAAGGGCTGAAGCCAGGTACCAGGCCCAAACTAGCTTCATTGCTTCCCCTCTGCTTTGATCTATTCCTTTTGTTTCTCATTCAACAAATATTTGTTGAGTCCTTTCTAGGTGTCAGACATGTGATACTAATGAGAATACAGAAATATGTTGGAAACATGTTGGTTTTTACTTTTCAGGAGTCCACTGTTAGGGATACAGAATCAAAGAGGACCCTCCTTCCACTAGGGATGAGGACAGTTTGTGTAGCTATCCTTTCTTTCTCCTACTTCCAGAATTATCCCTCAATTTAAATGGTATTGAATAGAAGTTCAAGAGGACACTGTTTTGGACTAAGCTCCCACACTGGGCCCTAGCAGACCACACTAACCATCAAAATGAAGTCACCCACGCTCAAGTTCCACATCACCAAATCAAAACTAGATTGCTATCTGACCTTACCAGAAATAATAATAAAAGAGAGAGAGAGAGATATATAACAGTTATATTTCCCAAACTTAGGCCAATAGGCACAGCAATAAAGTTCCCTCTGTTTAATCCTTATACTCTTTCATCTTTACAAGAAATGACCTGAAGTCAGCTGATGTGAACCAGTTACTTTTCTATTGTTTTGCCTCCCTGTCCTCAAATTACAAGGAAAGTGTCTTTGAGATGACCAATCCACTTTTCATTCCTTATTTCTGTCTTTAAAACCAACTTCTTCTGCTCAACACGTCGGAAAACTTTATTTTATGGAATATAGTGATGCCAGGTTCTAGAATTAGCAAAAGAAAAGCCAATTAGGATTGTAAAGTTATTTCAAATTTTCCCCCTTTGACCTGTTAAAGGAGTCCATTGTTAGGAGAGATAGAATAAATGCAATAGGGGAAAAGAGAAATCATTTTATGACCAGTCAAAAGGAAGTGTGTAGGACGAAGCTTGACCTTCCCTCCACTAGGGATAAGATAGCTAGTGCCTGGCCCACTTCCTGAGCTAGCTTTGAATGCCAACACAAGGTCAGAAGACACAGTTTGGTGGGGACAGTGCAGAGGGTGCATACAGGGAGATGGTGTGCCTCAGCCACGCTGGAGATGGTCTATGAATGAGTTTAGAACACTGGGATGTGGGGAGAAGTGATTCCAGCCTCTGATAAGAAAGCCCCAAAGACATGCTGCCCCACCTCGGCAACGCTGCGCTCCATGTTCTAGAAAGCAGACCAAGAGATGGAAGGGAGAGGGGTACCCTGATGTGGGAGTTTGCCTCACCAAAGTACAAACCACCTTCATCATCTTAAGTAACTGAGATTTCAGCATGGAGTCCGAGCACAGCCCATGCAGATAACCCAGCAAGGCCGAATGAGAGGCGGAAATGGGTCTCTGCCCATTCCTATGCTTCTCAAAGACTGCCTTTGTCTGGTTGGGAATTCTTCAAGGTGAGTCCTTCATGTTTTGGAATGAGTGAATCCAGTCAGACTTGTAATGTTACCTTATCCAGGGGAGCCCAGCTGCTGTGGGGGGCTGGGGCTCTCCTGTGCAGGGGAAGTGGGCAGCTAGGGTGGATTGGGGAGCACTCAGTATTGGGAAGGGGGTCTGAGGGAGGATATTGTGTATTCCTGGTGGGATCTAGCTAGGCAGAAAGCAAGCAGAGAATCCTAGGTCCATGGGAGGCTGACAAGAAAGGATTTCAGTGGTTTCCAAGAAAGATAGTGATTAAGCTCATTTATTATTATTATTATTATTATTATTATTATTATTATTATCATCATCATCATCTTAATTGGTACATTGTAATCATACATCTTTGTGAGGTACAAGCTGGTAAAGGCATACATGCACTCATTTCTCATTTAACCCTTCCCCACTTCCTCTCCCTCCCTCCTTCTCAACTTCCGTGATTAACTTTGATATGTTTGTGAAAGTCCATCATGTGCATTAGGGTGTTTCCCTCCCGCTACCCCATCACCTTCAGTTAAATCACCTTCTTTGCTCATCTAAGGTTTCTCCTTCTCCATCTAGAGTCCCTCTTATGATCCACTTTCTCCCTAGTAGGGAGAGCATCCGATTTTTTGCTTTTTGTGACTGACTAATCTCACTTATAAGCTCATTTATTATTTTTTAGTAAATGTTTAGACCTCTCTACCCTCTGAAGAGCATAAGAGAGAGATTTTTTTTTTTTCTGCTACCATTCTATTCCTAACATCAACTCCAGTCAGTAGCGTAGAAATGAGAGCTTTGGAAGGGACCACACAGACCACTCTTGCTCTAACTCTGAAACGTATTGACACACCACCACCTAATAACCTCGCTTCTCTTTCCTCCTGGGCACAGTGACGTCAAAGCCACCAACCAGCTCACCTGGGATGTTGGGAGAGTCAAGACAGGAAGTGATCATAAAGCCCTCCCCCTCTCCCGCCTGAAGCTGTGAAGTCAAAAGGAGATAAGCGATGTCTTGCTCTTCCCGTACCTTGGGGAGCTGACTCCTCTTCATAATGAAAACTGCTGCCCACACCCCAGTATGACATTGCATGTCCCTCCGTTTGTCCAGTCCTCATCCACTGCCCTGGGCACCAGCCAAATAGTAGTTGGCAGGGACATCCTGTGACCTGTGTGTGCTCACGGTATAATTATGGAGAGTTAGACTCATGTCTTTGGAAAAGTTTCATCCACACAGAAACAGCATGCAGACCCAGGTGCTGTGCCGTCCCTCATTGTGAGGGAAAGGTAGGCTGTAGTCCTGGCTTGTAAAATCCCCTCAGTGATGAGAACACGGCTCTGGTTCATAGGATTACTTTCCCTAGGAACAAGCACCCACTAGGGAGGAGTAGGAAGTAGCTGGGCAGCTTTGGGTTGAGGATCTAGGAATGGGGAGGACTAAGGAAAACTGTGATGACCAAGGATAACAATGGCCAGGCAGGGACAGGTCAATACAAGGGCTTCAAGAGACCAGGCAGAACTAAGTTTTAATCCCTTCCATGGGCCGAATTCTAAGAACTGGTGTTAATGAATTCCAAGAGTAATCAGTGGGGAGAATGCATGGCAACACTATAAGGGAGGAAGCCAGGAGAGAGAGAGAGAAAAAAAAAAATTGGCCAATCATGAAGGGACTCTAAAAGATAGAGATTCCAATTAGGGATTGAAACTAGACCATTACCATTGGGTCCCAGGATAATAATTAGACCAATTAGGGACAGATGCACAAAACATAAAAGGGGATAAAAGCTGGTCTCCTGAACACCTTCTGAAGTAACCCTTCTCAGGCCCCTCTCCTGCATCCCTCGGTGGTGGTGAGATCTGCTCTCCCCCCTGTGATGGGGTTTCATGTGGACATTAGGGACTGACAGTGTGTGATTATGGGCATTCGGTCTGGGCCATTTCCAGAGAGTGTTGAAAGGCCATTTCTCAGTGTTTGCCACAGCCTGATAGGGTATGACACTTCCACTCCTTCCTGGCTTCAAATAAACCCCATGCCCTTCTATCGTATGTGGATTTCAGTCCTTGATGTCATGAGCCAAGGACCAGTAAGAAATCCGGTGTCACCATCATTTGGGATACAACTCCATCACCATCTTTCCCCTTCTTCCTTGCCTCTGCCCTCCCAACGCTGCTGAACTGCACGTGTGTGTTCCCTGCCTTAACTTTTCTTCTTCTTTGCCCCTAGCTACTTCTGCAGTGCCAAGAAATCGAGTTTACATCCAAAAGCTCCAATGTGACTTGAGTGTTCCACTTGTCACTTCTTGTAGCTGGAGCCAGGGTCTGGCATGGACTCGCAAGCAGTCCTTGAGAAATGCATTTTCCTAAGTTGTTTCTACCTAGGTTTATTGAAGATGCTTACTCCTAATTAATTGTTTAGAGTCTCTGTATCCCTGGAGGTAATATGGTAAATCTTTACCTCACATGGCAGAGACTAAAACAATTATCCAGCAAACACCATATTCCTACAATTAATTATAGTCACTATACATGAATAAGGTTTCTACCTCCAAACGCTGAAATCTCTTATTCCATGCAAGTATAGCGCTCCGAGAATGGTCTCATATTTAAGTTATTAGAAAACAATGTCTACCCATTATTGGCTTTTGATACTCTCAATAGCTCTTTGGTTCTTTCCTAGGTGAGTACAGGTGATTTGAGAGGGGGATTTATAATTCCTCTGCACTTTTTATCTTAGCAAACCATCCATCACCAGTCACACTTTTGGTTTCATTTAGATTTGAGGTTTCCATTTGGAAATGTTTGGGGCGGGGGGCATAAGGGCATAAGCATTTCACAGCCATGTGGGAAGTGCAGCCAGCCACTCCGAGTGGAACTCGCTGATTTTCTTTAGCATTTTGATTATATGGGTCTATGAGTTCAGATGAATCAAAGTAAAAATGAAACTCAGCAGGCACGATGAAACCAACCGAAGCCACTGACACGGTTGGGCAGAGCCCGCAGAAATGGTTTCATTCTCTGAAACCAGGGCATGGAACTGGGACCTAATTCAAGACACACCTTCTGACGGCTGTCATTGCACAGAGAAAGAGACGTTCTTAAACAATGGAATTGGTTTTTCTGAACTGCAGATCTGAACAGACCTCAATAAATGACACAAGTAAGTTCATCTTTGGAAACCACGAGATGGATGCGCTACAATGCTTTTTAAAGTACATGAACTCATCTCCCCCCCACAACCAGCACCCTGCTATGTTGGTAAGGGACGTGTGGGTGGGGCTCCTGGTGAGTAAGAGCCAAGTGGAATATTTTTTAGACATTTTAATTTAATTGGCCATTGACAGGGAAGAGAAAGAAGTCAGGGAAACAGTGCTGACCTGGTGTGTGTTCTCTATACCTTCTCTCCACTGGGAACCTGGAAGGGGGCTCAGGAATCTGTTTTGTAAATGCCACTTTCAAAGAAGCAAATTGTTCATTTGCACAACAGAATGCTAATATTTGCCTCACCCTCCTCACTCGGGGCTCCAAGGAGACCAGACATGTATTAAAAAAAAGGAAAATACTATCGACCTGGAACACACCAGCATTACTGCACCCAATTATCTGGCCAGTCAAATTCAAGGTAAAAAACCTATTCCTGTTGTCTGGGAAAAAGGACAATGTCTCTCCCTGTTTCTTCTTTCTCTCTTAAAACACAAAAGTATTCTATATAATTGCAATTAAATATTGACTATACTTTCATTTTCATGAAGGATCAGTTAAAATTTGATTTGAAAGAGTCTCACTGAAGCTACAGTACTCTAAATATACCGAGACGGTACAGAGCCCATGGAGGAGGTAGCAGTTTGCTTTATTAATGGGCCTAATCTTTCCAAAGCCAAAGCTTTGGAGTAGAAATACAAATGAACACTGATCACTGTAGTTTTCCATTTTCAAAAAAGAAAGTCTACTGGAAATATATCTTTTATCATCTCTTTTTGAAACATCAATTGCAATCATTTTATAGAAGAAAATCTAATACTGAATGGTAAACTATCTCACATCTTCTAGTATTTTTCCCTGTATATTTCTTAAGCATGTGTTCCATCCCCTCCTCCATGCCCCCTTGTTTTGGGGACTGAATCCATGGTCCTGCACATGCTAGGCAATACTCTACCACAGAGCTATACTCTCTGTCCCTTTTCATTTTTATTTTGAGATAGGGTCTTGCTAAGTTGCCCAGGCTGGCCTCTAACTTGTGATCCTCCTTCCTCAGCCTCCCAAGTAACTGGGATTATAGCCACGCATCACTACATCCAGCTCAAACATGGTCTGAAATTCTTTTTCTTATTTCCAGAGAACCTAGCAGAGTGCTAAACCAAAAATAGGCTCATAATAAATTCTTTCTGGGGACTTCTGTATTGCTTAGGAGAAAACAGCTTAATATTAGCTATTAACCATATACTCCAGCATGTATTATACTATTTAATATTGCTATAATCTTCTTAAGAATGGTAGTAAAAATTTGCAAGCAAAAGTGGTATTTTTATAAGTATATTAAGTTAGCTTTGAATGGGAGTAAGGGAAATGACATGTCTTACTGCACAGTTCTACTGAGTTTGGCTAGACAAATGAGGTATCATTATTCAATAAATGCATGATAAAGATCTTTTTGGCCAGTCTCGATTTCACAGGTAGCATTTTCATTTTCTCAATGTAAGAAGAGAAAAATCACTGCAAACTCCATCTCTCTTTTGTATTAGGAACATTTCCTTGCTTAATTGCTGACAGTCTCAATTTACTAAGTAGTAAACTGTTATGCATGCACCATTACATTGCTTAGAACACCCTCTTCGAGTGGATGCAATTATTTATTATCGAGTGGGTCTAATTCTTCCTTGATTTACCGAAGTCATAAAAAGATTCCATCTTGCATCGTGCTTTGCAAGGAGAAATCCAAATCCAGGCACTAAAATCTTTATGGCCTCCCCAGGAGGCATCTGGACGCAGGTGGTATTCTGGTTACCACAGCTGAAAAAAAGGAGAGGCCTGCTTGAGGTCTCTGGGCCACTCAGCTATTCGGGGAGTAGGATCTGGGATTCCCAATGCCTGGCACACAATCACAAAAGCACACAACTCCCAGGAGAGTTGGCCAAATCAAATGTGCAGAAAAGAGAGGGAAAACGATACCCAGGATGCTCGTTGCAGAATCCCCATAGCAACCTGCCCCCGTTTCCCTCCCACTGCACGTAAAGCACAGGGCTGGGTATCCATAACATAAAATCCTAATGGTGCCCTTAATTAGGCGAGGCCAGCGCTCTTAACTCCCTTACCTCCCACTGGCCGAGCTCGTAGCCCCAAATTCCTCTCTGTGGTGCCTCCAGCCTGAAAGCAGGACGTAGTTATAGAAACAATCTTTGGCTTTCAAGGGACCATCAAGCTTTGATGATGATGAAGTTTGATAGCAATAATGTCAAACTTTATACGGCCATAACCCGAGTTTACAATGATACATTAAGCCATAATGCTACTATTTATATCACCATAAACTGCGTTTATGGTGATATAAATAGTCATGTTAATGGCATTAACAGCAGCACTCGGTGGGATCCCAGCTGTTGAGTGCCGCTTTTATGCTATTAGCATTGCTATTCATATTACCATAAACTTAGGTAGTCACACTTGTTACGTATGAGTATACAAGGAAGACGGATAGCCACGTTTTATGCCCGAATCTAGGCTTCTGTACTGGAGATTTTATACCTGTCTCCCTCTTGCAGGAACAAAGGTCTAGCTGGCTCTTCATCTGACTCTGCTTAAATTGCAGGATGTTTCAGTAGGAGCTACAGAAGAGCAAGTCTGTTTTCTGGCATCCTCTGAGGAGCCTGGAAACACTATTTAAATGTGATAAGAAAGCATCAACCACAGCCACTGGGCAAACTTACTGTCTCCTTGGCAACGCAGGGGACCCACGCTCAGTTTGGCTTCTGAGCCTTGCCGGTCAGTATCTCCAACCACCACCTGGCTCACGGGCAGGTGATCTTTGTAGGATAAGAAGCCAGCATCCTTCCTCCTGAATCACAGGGAAAGACAGAAAAGATGAGGAGGCCGGGTTAGGAGCATGTCTTTTCTGATCGCTGCTTACATTTTCTAATAATCGAGGACATTTAGAAGTTCACCATGTAAAGCCACAGGCAGAGTTCTTTCTTGTCTAGAGGTGATCACACAGCCAGTGGCTCAGAAGGAGCTCTGGCACCTCGATGATTTGGAAAACAGAACCCAGAGACTCACATCTAATACGCTGCATACTATTTTAGGTTGAACACAGACCAGAGCACATGCCAAATACTGAACACACATGCAGAGTTCACTGTTTTTACTGAATTGAAAGTTCAACAGACTCACCTGAATAAAAGCCCTATTTTTTTTTTTTTAACCTTTGTCTCTTTCATTGTTTTGAAGCAGTTTCATCAGGAGATGTCTTCCTTGCTGTGTACCAGCTAAACAAAGAGCATCTTTTGTTTCTTGGTCTCTTCTTGTTTAACAACTGAGATAATTGATGTGCGTTTTCTGACACAGAGCAGGTGGTCAATAAATATCTATTCCCACCTTTAATGAGGACAAGAGCTGAGATCAAGTCCAGTTTGGCAGTTTGGTTTCCTCTTGAGTTCCTTCTGCTTATCCTATACTTATCTTGTTTCACGTCTCCAGCTCTACCTCACACCTACCCTAAACGAGAAAAGGGGTCAATGCTAGTTGCAAAGTATTGCTTCTAGGATGGCACACAGAAGCCCAGGAGATGTTCATGGGGCTGGATGAAGAGTGAACTATATGCAGTGCTGTACTTTTTGGTCTCATGTGGCAAGAATTCCTTGGTGGGAAATCACTGACCCCATCCTATTTTCCAGCTGCTGTGGCTGAGGGCCACTCTCATTTGAGTCTGGATGGGTGGGAGGCACAAATCAGTATGAAATCATTATGCAAAGTTACTCTTTCAGATGATTTTTTAATACTGTTCAGTTTGAACATAAATAACAAAACTGAAAATTGACTTTGGATACCGGGAGAATGAGAGAGACAGCTCAATAATCAGGTTAAAGATCTGCCATTCACATCTCCTGGCATATAATGCAGGGAATTGGAAGGAACCAATTTGGAAGTCTTTCTTGAAAATGCTATACTGGTATTTGGGAGCTGAGACAAGAGGATCACAGGTTCAAGGTCAGCCTCAGCAATTTTACCCACAGCAACTTAGTGAGATCTTGTTTCAAATTAAAAAGGAGAGACAGAAAGAAGAGAGAGAGAGGGAGAGAGAGAAAGAGAGAGAGAGAGAGAGAGAGAGAGAGAGAGAGAGAGAGAGAGAGAGAGAGAGAAAGAGAGAGGAGAAGGAGAAGGGGGAAGAGGAGGAGGAGGAGGAGAAGGAAGAGGGAAGAAAGAAAGAAGGAAAAAATAATAATAATGCTGTACTATTAGGAGTAGCTTCATGTCACTCTGAACTTCTTGAACATTAGTGAACATCTCATGTATCCCGACCCACAGAAACTAGGAAGAGGGCACAGGAAATCGGCCAGTGGGTCTCAAAAATGTATTTTATACTGCCTTACTTATTTAATTGTTTTCAAGTTTCCCAAATAAAGTTTTTTTAAAGAAACTTTACCAAATCATAAGTAACACTAAAAGCACTGTAATTCTTATTAACATTGCATCTACTAATGATCAGTCCTCAAATATCTTAGTGGGATTTTTTTTCTTTTTACAAATTCACTTTATTAGAAGTGCTATGAATTAAAATCATGTCAATGAGGAAACAAAGCCTTTGATGTGAAACTTATTTAGTGTTTCTTACAGGAATGAGAAATGATGGCACCCTTTCGAGTGTGCACTGTCATTTGACAACCTACTGGAAATGGTGCATTGTATTCCCATGGAACACAGGGCTGAGATCCTTCATAAGTAAATTATCACTTAGCATTACACAACTCTAAATCAGGGCTCTGAAAGTGAAGGCCTGATAACCAAATTCCTCTTTACCTGCCTTCTTTCATATGGCCCAGAAGCTAAGCTTGACTTTTTATGTTTTTATTTTCACTTATTTGTTGTGTGTGGTACTGGGAATTGAGCCCAGGGACACTCTACTTCTGGGCTACATCCCCACCCAGCTCTATTTTATTTTATTATTATTTTTTATTTTGAAACAGGGTCTCACTAAGTTGTGGAGGGCCTCACCACGTGGCTGATACTGGTCTTGAACTTGTGATCCTCCTGTCTTAGCTTCCCAAGTATTGGGATTCCAGGCATTCACCATCATGCCCATACCCACCATTATTTTTTTTCTTTTTGTGGTACTGGAAATTGAACTCAGGAGCATTCTACCTCCGAGCTATACCCCCAGCCCTATATTTTATTCTTTATTTTGAAACAGGGTCTCACTAAGTTGCGGAATGCCTCACTAGGTAGCTGAGGCTGGCTGCAAACCCGGATCCTCCGGTCTCAGCCTCCCAAATACTGGGATTACAAGCGTGCGCCATCATGCCCGGCTCATTTTTTTTTTTAAGTGGATAAAAAATAATATTTTGTGATATGAAAATTATACAAAATTTATTGCCAGTATCCATAATAGAGTTTTCTTGGAATACAGCCACTTAAGAAAATCTTGTCTATGTCTGCATATGTGACAGTGGCAGAGTTGAGTAGCTACGACAGAGACCATATGGATCTTGAAGATAAATATATTTATTATTTGTCCCTTTATAAAAAAAAAATTGCCAACTCCTGCTCAGAATCACCTCCACACATTCTCCTCAGGGAATTTCTTGAGCAAATATCCCACTGACAATTATTGGCAGTAACAGCTGCCTAACTCAGGTCTCCAATGTTGAGTATAACAGATCAGGGAAAGGGAGAAAAGAAGGAGACAAGAATATGCATTGAGAGTAAGTAGAAAGAAACTACTTAACCCTCAATTTGTTTAATTTATAGGAAACAAAGTTAATTAACAGTTGCCTTTTTGATTGACTTTGTGCTATGCAGCGCAGTCATGCATCAGCTCTGGTACCACAGACATGCCCCCCGCTGTGGGAAGAGTGGGTGCTATAGTTTGTGGGTCCTCTCATTTTTAACTGCTCTAGCATCTACAAGATAGCAAGGGGTAATTTTATAAGAACAAGATCTCTGAGTGGTTGTGGCTCCATGACATTCTTTAATGAAATGCATCATGATCGGGAAAATCTGAAAGCTTCCAATGAATTTTTACACACACACACACACACACACACACACACACACACACCCATTTATAGTTCATATATATACCTGTGCAACCATGATTCAAATAGTTGTTTACAACACCTCCAGCACCCCAGAAGTATCTCTCTTTTCCCATCCTTGTAGTCAATACCTGGGTAACTAAGAGTCACTACCATTTTAGTCAAAATATTGAAACATTCAAATATTAAAAATATTTTGAATGAGATTGTGTTATTTTAATAAACAATATTATATGGCAATGAACATGAATACAATTCTGTTGTCATTTATTATGGTTGGGTATGGAATGTCCCTGAAGAGCTTAAGTTTTAGTGCTCAGAGTTGATTCAATCAAGACTGGTTGTAATCTAATCAGTGGATAAATCTACTATAATGGATTCACTGGGCAGTAACCAAGACAGGCGGGCTGTGGCTGGAGTAGATGGATCCCTGGGAGTGTGACCTTAGGGATTGTGCTTTTCTCTTTGCATCCCCTTGCTCGCTGGCTGTCTGGCTTCTGGCCTTCATGATGTGAGGGCAGAGTTTCCTCTCTTCCTCTGTCTGCTTCCCACTGCCATGTCCTGACATCTGCAGACCTGGCCTCACATGGCCTGAACCTGAAACCTCCCAAAAACTGTGAGCAAATAAATCTTCCTTCTTCTGAGATATGTGGTCAGTTGCTTTGGATTGAGGCAGAGAAAATATTGACTGAGACATGATTGGTTGTCTTCAGCATCTGCCTACTGTGAAGAAAGCTGCCATGAGCATCTTTATAAATGTGCTACTTGTTAGCCTTCATTTATATTAGGCATTTTGGAATGCTGGGTTGTAAAGTACATTTAGCTTTAGTGGATAATTTCAAGCGGTTTTCCAAAGAGCTTGTCTCAATTTCCATTTTAAGGAGCAGTGGATGGACTGTCAGGTTGCTTAAAATCCATGCCAGTGTTAGTATTGTTGGTCCTTTTTTTTTTTTTTTGTAGCTTGACTTTTTTTTGTCTTTTTGGCACTGGAGATCAAACCCAGGGCATTGCGCTTGCAAAGCAAACACTTTGCCATTGAGCTACAGCCCAGCCCAGTCCATTTTTGATAAGTGAGAAATTAACTACCTTATAATGAAACTTGAGTAAAGTGAGAATATTTTAAAAACAAATGCTTGAAAATATTAAAATATTCCAATCACTATGAAATTTTGTTGCCAAAATTTGTATGTTTAACCTCATAGGAAATCACACATCTATATAACTTCATAACTTAGAAACCGAATTATTTAAATCTTTATAATAATCTTATAAATATAGAACTTCAGCAGGTTTGGCCTTATTTTTATAATAAAATTGGCAATTATTCATTTATTTTGTAACAAAAGATGACTAACATCAGGGATGATAGAAATGTACAAACCAAATTTTATCACTACAATCAACTTTGCATTATTGGTCAATGAAAGGGAAAAAGTAGAATCATGATTTATTAGGCACATTTAATAATGTAATTATCCCAATTTTATTGATAAAATAATAAGAATTAGGGCAGTGATTTTTATCATGATCATCAGCTCATAAGTGGTAGAATCTAAATTCAAATTCAGACTACCTGAATTCCATTCTTGGGTTTTCCACCAAAAAAGGGAAAAAAAATAAAAAACAAAACAAAACAAACAAACAAAAAATGCAAAGCAACAAATCAAAACTCATCATCATACTAAGTTAAAAGATATCTGCAGTGTTTAACTCACACTCCTTCCTTCCTTCCTTTCTTTCTTTTTTTGTACTACTAGAGATTAAATCCAGGGGCATTCTACCTTTGAGCTATACCTCTACTCCTATTTTTTATTCTTTATTTTTGAAACAAGATCTCACTATGTTGTAGAAAACCTCACTAAGTAGCTGAGGTTGGCTAAGAACCTGCGATCCTCTTGTCTCAGCCTCCCAAGTACTGAGATTACAAGCATGCACCACCACGACTGGCTCACACTCATTTCTAATCCATTTACATTGCACAGGAAGAGACCTTTATAGAACTCCTTCATGCCCACATAAACCACTATTTTAAATGATTTACCCAAGTTTTAACAGGTGTAGAACAGCTACAGCCCTCTGATTTTCATTACCAAGCTAGAAAAACTCTAAATCAAAAAACAAACAAACAAAAAAAAGAAAAATACATTTCAGCTAAGACATGACAAGAAGAAATTATCATCATAAAGGTAATTTGGTCAAAGATCTACATAGAACTCCAGAAAATTTAAATGAAACTCACAAAATAGCAGATTCAACATGAGTTACAGAAACAAACTCACGGATGAGAATAGAGTGGGCAGGCTGACACAAAGTTCCCCATGGGATTCTACAGCACAACCCACTTTAAAAGAGATCTGAGATCTGGAGAGGACCTCCCGACCTCCGCGGTACTTATTCAGTGTTCATCTGAGGACCTTGTAGAGTTTTTCTAGCAAGCAAAACAAGACTCTGTTGAAAGTTATGACCCATGCAGATTGAGGTCAATCTAATTTAGGAAGATATTCAGTAACTATTATCTTAGCATAAGCTAAATACATCTGATAGTGGGGCTTGTACATTAGGAAAATTCAATCATCCATTGCTACTAGGCCCTGAAGTTACACTGTTGCATGAGCTACCAGAATTACCACTGAAGTGAAACATAATCCTGTAGATTTGTCTTCTCTAACCTGGCACTGTCATTTTGGTTCAGTATTGGTTTCCTGAGGATCTTGGTCTTATTCTTTCTTCTTTCTCTGCCTGCTGAGAAAGCAGACATGCCTCTGGGCAGTTCAGTCTTGCCCTTAGCTCAGTGAAAAAGAAAAAAAAAATTAAAAATAAATATCTGAAGTTTCTATAGTTGTGAACTAGTTGCATTCTCCCAGACATTGTAAAAGTTACTGTGCCTGGAATGTGTCCTATGATCCTATCAGAGAGGTCTTCTCCTTTGTGAAGTTTTTAGGAGTACTTGGACCCTTAAAAATTATTGTCCATGCACTTTGATGTGTTTCCATCACATGACTACCTGAGATAGAAATTTCTAGAAAGAATCCAGGAAGTCAAAGTTTTAGCTATGGAAAGTGTCTTATAAGGAGATGTGAAAATGTGAAATAAAGATGCTTAATATCATAAGTCCCTAGGAAAATGCTATTGAAATCATACTCAGATGCCATTCCAGACCTGCCAGAAGAGCTATAATCAATAAGACAGGCAATACCAAGTGTTGATGAAGATTTGGAGGTTGATCATAAATGGGCTGGTGAGGATACGAAGTGGTACAGTCCCTTTTGAAAGAAGTTTGAAAGTTTCTTATAAAGTCAAACAGACTTATCATATAACCCAATTAATTCCGCTCTTGGGTATTGACACAGGAAATGAAATTTTATGTCCACATTAAGTATTTAAGGTAGAATGTAGGGGTGAGAGGCTAGAGGGAAACTTATTTAAAAATTAAAAAATATTTTTAGGTAGATGTTTATAGCAGCTTTACTTATATTAGCTCCAAAGTGAAAACAATCAAATGTTCATCAACTAGTGAATGGATAAACAAAATGTGGTATGTCCATACAATGGAATATTATTCAGTAATATAAAGTAATGAAATATAGATACATATCATGACACAAATAAAACTCAAAACAGCCATTAAATGAAAGAAACCAAACACAAAAGAAAATACATTACATACTTCCACTTTTCTGAAATATCCAGAAAAGGGAAATCTACAGAAACATCAAGTAAATTACAGGCTTCCCAGGGCTGGGAATGGAAACAGAGATTAATGCTAGACAGGAATCTTACATCTGGATTGTGGTGATTTGTTGCAGAACTTGGCAAATTTTCTTAACGTCTTTGAAGTGTATATTTAAAATGAATGATATTACGGTATGCAAATTACCCCTCAGTAAAGTCATAAAAAACAAGAACTATGGGTAGTGGTGATTTCCAATTTGGCAGTGGGGAAGACAGTCCCTTTGTATATACCTCACTGGAAACACTCAGATACAGGACTGGGAGGTGGTCTATTTCTTGACTTTGGAGTCTTTTTCTTTGTGACCTTGAACCTGGGGCTGCCACCTGTTTACTGACTTCCTTTTAAAGGAAACATATCTTGCTTTTAAAGTTTATAAGACATTTACATATTTCATTGACCTTACTTCCTAGACAGGCCCTCAGAATACCTCGCTTGGAAAACTCTTGTTCCAAGGGGAACACACTCTTCCCTCTGACCTCTGTAGATGTTCTCATTTAAAAAAATATTTTCAAGTTGGGTGTGGTGGCAGAAACTTGTAATGCCAGTACTTGGGAGGCTGAGATAGGAGGATTGCAGGTTCACAGCCGGCCTCAGCAACTTAGTGAGGCCATTCACAACTTAATTAAAAAAAAAAATAGGGCTGGGGGTGTGGCTCAGAGGTAGAATGCCCTTGGGTTCAATCCCTATTACTACAAAAAGTTATTTTTAATCGGCACATAATTATTTAACAAAAGTCAAGGGTTTAAAACAGTGTAAAATGTTTTACTTCATATTTCATTTACAATCTAGTTGCTTTTTCATTCCTTTTCAGAATTTGTCCATTTTCCCTAGACTATAACACCCTCCAGAATCACAAGCTTGCTTTAAATAGGGACTATGCCTCATTTATAGAAAACCAAACCTAGTACTTGGGAGGCTGAGACAAGTGGATCGAAGGTTCAAAACCAGCCTCAGCAACTTGGTGAGACCCCATTCAGAATAAATAAATAAAAAGCTCTGGGAGGGTAGCTCAGAAGTGGACTGTCTCTAGATTCAATCCCTATTACAAAAAAAAAAAAAAAAAAAAAAAAAAGATGACAAAATATCATTGGTTTTCCAGGACATGCTTAACAGTAAAATTCGCCCTTGTGTTTTACTCCTATAGAGAAAGTAACTTTCAGAGGCTGGGCGTGGTGGCACGTGCCTATAATCCCAGTACTTGGGAGGCTGAGAAAGGAGGATAGCAGGTTCGAGACCAGCCTCAGCAAGTAGTGAGTCTCTCATCAACCTACTGAGACTCTCCCTGTTTTCAAATAAGAAATAAAATCAGGCTGGGGGTGTAGCCAAGAAGAAAAAGAAAAAGAAAGTAATTTTCAGCCAGGTATGGTGGTGCACACCTCTAGTCCCAGTACTTGGGAGGCTGAGACAGGAGGTCTCGCAGGTTAGAGGCCAGCTTCAGCAACTTGTGAAGTGCTCAACAGTTTAGCAAGACTCTGGTTCAAAACATAAAAAAAAAAAAAAAAAAAAAAAAAAAAAAAAAAAAGGCTTGGGGTGTAGATCATAAGTAGAATGTCCCTGGATATTCTCATTCTCTCTCTCTCTCTCTCTCTCTCTCTCTCTCTCTCTCTCTCTCTCTCTCTCTCACACACACACACACACACACACACACACACACACGTGACTTTGAAATGACTAGTTCACTTTTTGGTCTGTTTCTGCTTTCTTTAGCCCTTTTCTTCCTACAAAGCCCGCCTCCCCCTCTCAGCTCATTAGTATATCCATTCTTTTTATATAACGAGATGTGGCCTGATTCTAGAATTGTTAACAAAAACCAACTAGATCCTTAAATGAAATTCGGTGCAATATTGTCTTTTGACAAGTGAAAGGGCCAATCCCAGGAACCCGATCTCTATGAATGGTGGAGATTGGAGAGGGAAGAGAAAGGCGGGTTCCCGGCACTGGTGGAACAGTGAGGTGGCGGTCACTCATGTTCTTAAAAGAGAACCTCCCATCTCCGTGGAGCAGGCATGCTGTTCCTCTACATTCATTTACAAAAATCACTTCTCTATCAATAACCATGGCTATGTCCACAGAACACACAGGGAGGGTCGCAACACAGCTGCATCATCAGAAGGTGAAATAAACAACCAGGACCCTCTGATACACGCTAAAGCAGAACTTTCTAAATACTTCTAATAATGTCCCCACTTGCCATTGACTACTGCGCCTTCCTTGATGGTTACAGGGCAGTGTTCCCTACAAAGCAATTAGAGTAATTAAGAAAACAACCATCTCGATTAGATCTTTCAAATCTATGCCTGTGTCCCCTATGGAATGAAAGTAATTACAGATTCAATTACTCCTTTTCAGGGGGAAGAGCTGAGGCCTTGTGTAAAGGCTAGACAGTGATCTGTTCCATTTAGACTCTCTTAGAAAGCCCTTGTAACTATTTTGAGACTTTATGCAAAATATTCTTTGATTTGCTTTTCTGGAATGCAAGTTCCCTGAGGGAAGATATATTGTTTCATGAAACTTTATAAAATAAACACAAGTAGACACTTTAAAGTGTCTGGCTCCATGTATTTTATAATTGAATAAATACATGAATAAACACAGATGTTGGTTAACCTGGCACAATTCTAAAACCATTATCAATATGTCCTTACTATTAATGGAGAGAGATGAGAAAGAAAGTCTTTCTTATATTGGAGTTCCTTAAATATTCTTGACTTTGAGTATTCCTTTTTATCTGTAATTAATGCTTTATTTTTTTAGAAAGTAATATTGACTTAGGAGTCTCATATATCATTAATATAGCACAAAAGAACATAAGACTTTGATCTTAAAGATGAATCTTTAAGACTCTGCCTCTACATATGTTTACATTTCTAAAGTTCTGCTGAAATAATTATAGTTGATCCCTTTAAACTATATGAAAATCTATTATTTTTATTATATAAAAAATTGTCTCAATGGATTGAAGACTAATTTGGACTATTCACAGTTTTCTTTGTTGTCTACATTCATATTTTTGCTAAGCAAGGCCATTTTTTGCAAATGAGGCTCATAGTCTTCATGATCAACAAAGAGGGAACACTTTGATACACAGACTCTTCGCCATTTCTATGTATTTTTATCTCTAAAAAAGAGTAGCCAACTCCTGGCAACTCAGAAGTAATTATTGGGAAAAAATTCCGACTGACTCAGCATATTTTTTTTAAAATTATGACAAATAGTCTGGGTCTTATCACTGCTTTGGAAGCATTGTTTCTGACATGCAGATATAGAAATTGGAATGACACAGATACCTGTGACTTTATGACCACCCGTCTGCTTTTGCATGGCTCCCCTTTCCTCTTGCTCTTGGCTGGACGTCCCTTGGGTGGAATTCTTTAAAAGTTGCTTGGAGCTGGCTTCGTTCCATGTTTTATACCTATCCCATATGGCACAGCCCTGCATCCTTCCCCACAGAACTCTGCAAGGAGGCCATGACAACACCTCCATGTGCCTTCACCTTGAAATCAGACTGGGGCCCCACAGGCTGTTGTGATTCAGATGCCTCTCAAGTCTCTCAGGCTCCAGAAGAAATGGGCCAACCTCTCTGATTCAGTCTCTCTAAGATCCCCTTCCTCATTTTACGATAGTGATGGTGTTGGGTTAGACAGCATATGCTGACAGTTCTGCAAATCTTGCCCCTGGTCTCTTAGCCTTCTCCAGGAATCGTTTGGCTTCTCTATGTCCCTGAGTACCTAGGTAAAGCTAGCAGGGCAGGCACTGAGATTTTGAATGAGGGGGTACTGGATGCTTTAGTTTGGTTAACATCCTAAAGAAACCCAAGTTATGACTTCTTCCTTGGCTATGGAAAGAATTCTAAACCTAGCCAATTTGCAAAAATATCAAAATTTTGCATCATTTTGTCTCTGTGTTAAGGGTTCTTTCACTGTTTTCGGAGATTTCTTCAATCGTGAAAGACAACGATCAGCTCTCCACACCCTACATTTTCGCTTAAATAGCTTTGTCTGCTCAAAAGGGCATTGATCTTGACATTGGGCTTCAGAAGGAGGGGAAGTCTGCCTTGAGTTTTTATTTCATGGATTAGACCACCCTAAAAGGTGCTGTTTTTCAACGATACAGATATTTTTCTTTCGACCAAGAAACATTGCTTTTTCTTCTTGTTGCTATTTCTAAAGCCCTCTGTGAGCAACACAGATCAATACAAATGATTCTCATATTGATTGTCATAATCTTCTCCTCACCAACATCACATCATCTTTGACACACTTTGTCATCTCCACTTCATCTCAGCAGGTCATTTTGTTCCCCTAGTGGACATAGAAGTCTTGTTTGAAGGTGAAACTGGTTCCTTTTACCTGCTTCTGAATTCTGGAAGACCCTTAAGAAGACCAATACTAATTTTAATTATTTTTTGGCAGTACTGGGTATTGAAGTCAGGGCCTTGCATATACTAGCCAAATGCTCTATACCTGCAGGCCTTTTTATTTTTTATTTTGAGACAGGCTCTTGCTAAGTTGTTGAGGCTAGCCTAGAAGTTGCAATCCTCCTGTCTCAGCCTCCTGAGTAGCTGGGATGACAGGTGTGCACCACCATGCTTGGCCAATAATTGTTTTTATGTTATCAATATTTCAAAGATGCTAAGTGATATAAACATCTAAAAAAGACACTCCTCTCTGGGCTAAAATAATGAAAAATACTCTTTAGGATGAGATGGTCTAAATAAAAACAGAATTTCAAAACATCTCTCAATAGCTGGGACCAATGCAAGTCACAGGCAGTTAAGAAAAGAGCCTTATAGCTGGACGTCGTGGCGCACACTTGTAATCCCAGCATTTGGGAGGCTGAGACTGGAGGATCCAGGTTTGAGGCCAGCCTTAGCTACCTAGTGAGGCACTCCGCAACTTAGTGAGACCCTGTTTCAAAATAAAGAATAAAAAGTAGGGCTGGGGGTATAGCTCAGAGGTAGAATGCCCCTGGGTTCAATCCCCAGTACCACAAAATAAAAAGAAAAGAAAAGAGCCTTATGATTGTGACCAGACTCGAGCAGAAAGGAAGACGGATGCACCAAATTGAAAATAAATGATGTAAATTTGGGAGAGAGCCAAAGGAATTATGAGTAACATAAACCAAGGGGATAGATACCTTCTGGAAAGTAAATTACATTACCTTCTGGAAGGTAAATTACGTTAAATATTGAAAAATGTCTGGTATCAAACATTAGTGTGCACATCGGGTGTATCAATATGAAGATCACTGGTGAACACATTGCAAAGAGTTCTGATGGAATAACAAAGAAAATGTTCACTGGCTCATAATTAAGTAGACAACCCCTAACTCCTGTTTTGAGGTTAGAATGAGAAATAGAAGAAGCCATAGGGTAGAGACTAGGGGAGGTTTAGTATTAAGAGGGTTTTTTTTTTATTTAAATTGGGAACCAAATCAATTAATTATGTTTTATCACATCATATGTCTGTAATCAACCTGCCAAAATTACTTTCCAAGCTTGGAAGCAAACACTGATAGATGTTCTTGTCTGCACATAACTAGGAATGTTTTGAGTGTGGCTGGGAATGTGCGACCCTTCAGCCTCCTCTTGTTTCAGATGTGAACAAAGTTAGCCCTCTTTTTTTGGGGGGGGGGGGTACTGGGGATTGAACCCAGGGGCATTCTACCTCTGAGCTACAGCCTAAGTCCTATTTTTTAATCTTTAGGATCTCACTAAGTTTTGGAGGGCCTCACTAAGTAGCTGAGGCTGGCCTCGAACCCAGATCTTCTGGTCTCAGCCTCCCAAGTACTGGGATTACAAGTATGCACCACCACCACCATGCCTGGCTCAGCCATCTTTCTTTGTTTTGTATATAATCAAGCACTTAAGTTTGTAATCCCAGCATTTGGGAGGCTGAGGCCGGAGGATCCGAGTTCACTGTCAGCCTCAGCTACCTAGTGAGGCATTCTGCAACTTAGTGAGACCCTGTTTCAAAATAAAGAATAAAAAAATAGGGCTGTGGGTATAGCTCAGAGGTAGAATGCCCCTGAGTTCAATCCCCAGTCCTGCAAAAAAAAAAAAAAAAAAAAAAAAATCAAGCACTTGACTTTTCTGAAATCTAATGTCCAACACATTGTGGGAAAGGATTCTTGGAACTGTATCCTTGGAGAAAATGACTGAAAAAGAACTACCTAGATCTTTTCACAGTGAAGTTTGAGCTCTATGGTTAACTGTAGCTAGCTGGATCTTTGAACTTTGTTGGGTTTAGAGAAAACCCGAAATCCAGTAACCCACAAAGGGACATTCGAAAACACCAGTTAATTAGATTTTAGTAAACAAGGTCATCTTCTACTGGCAAGCTTACTTTGTAATTTTGAGACTGAATCATTTATGAGTCAATCCAACTTATACAAATTAAAAGACAGATAAATCTGCTCCTCGGAAGAGAGGCAATAAAAATCCATCATTGTTAATTGAGGGCCAGCAAATGCCATCAAAGGAAGGAGCAAGGGGCCCGCATCTGTAGGGCTATGCCAATTCTGAACAATGCAGAACTGAATCCAGCAGCAGTTTTATGGAGAGAATAAAGCATGTGAGTGTGTTTGTGTGAATTCATGCTTCTCTGGAGGATCCGGGGAGGGAAACTGCCACATGCTTTGTACAGGACAGAGCCTCCAGGTGGCAAATGGTTTGAAGACAGAAAAGGAAAGCAACATGAAAAACTGTGGAAGGGTTGCTCATTTTATATCCTTCCCTGAGGTATTCAACATTTTGATGATTGATCCTGAATTTACTTAAGAGATTATTGTATTAGTCTACTCCAGCTGCCATAACAAGATGGCATAGACCGGTGGCTTAAACAACACTTTGTTTTCCTTCCCAGTTCTAAAGGGTAGAAGTCCGAGGTCAAGGTGGAAAGTGGGGTTAGGCCTCATTTCCTGCCTTGTAGAAAGCTGCTCGCTTGTCCTACCATTCTTGGCATGGCCTTTCATTTGTGCACATGTGGAGAGAGAGCGCCCTCTAGTGTTTCTTTCTCTTTTGATAAAGGAACCAATCCTATTGGATGGCGTCCCATCCTTATGGCCTCCTTTTATCTGAACTACCTCCTTAAAAGCTCTATCTTCACATTCACAGATGAATTGGGGCTTAAGGCATTCACAGATGAATTTTAGGGGCACCCAATCCAGCCTGTCAGAATTGTACGTAACTTTTACTTAGGGGTCTTAGAAACTATCCATTCTGGACTATGATAATAATAATAATAAATTTTATGAAGGAAAAAATGTTTGGCCTCCCAACTGTGGGAAATGTTTCACATAACTGTAATCTACTCTTAGAAACCCCAAATGCCACGTTGTATTATAAATCCTATGAGAATCCCTGCCTTGAATAAACTGTATTTCGCTTTGCTTACCCAGCACCCTGGAAGAAGAAAAAAATTTTTTTTTCTAGCCCACATATTAACTGACATTATGCTAATCTGTGAAATAGAGATGCCAGCCTTCTCTGGCTTCTCAAATATAGCTTTAATGGGAACTCATTTGTAGAGCTTTAGAATGTAATAAGTGAGATTAAGAGACAGAAAGTAGGGAACACTGGCAAGTCCTCAACATCTTAATTGCAGATGCAATGTCTGCTTGTCCTTCTTCCCATCACCAGTGGCAGCATGGGTCTTAATCAACCAGGATGGTCCAACTCTTGGGCGTCTGTAATAAAACCAATTAAATTAATTTTCCTTCCTTGGGGGAAAAAAAAATGAGAGGCTGCTCATCCCAGATGTCCATCAGCAAAGGAATGGTAAATAGATTGTGATATGTTCCATAATGAAAGAAAATGAACCGTGCCTACACAGAAAGCTGTGGTGATGCTCTAGAACATGATATAGAGGGGGGAAATATCGGATATAAACAGGTTTATGTTTGATAATTCGATTTACATGATAGTCAAAACCAGGCACAAAAATAACCCAAGGCAAGAGAACTCAGAATAGCGGTCCTCTTTGGAGGGACTGAGTGGGGTGGGGGTGGGGTGAGAAGATGATCCTTTTATATAGCTTGATCTGCTGATGACTTCTTGGATCTACTAATATGTGAAAATGATCGAGGTGTGCGTGTAAGATTTGTGCACATCCCTCTATGAAAGAGTCAACTCAACAAGGAAAGATTGTTGGTGGCTTATCGTTACTTCCTAAGACCAAGTACAAATTCCCAATCTTGGTCCCTCCATAAGAGGAACCCAAGTGCTTGGGACTTCCAGGCCCGTGTCATACACTGCAGTATCACCTCTCGCCTCCGGCCCCATGTACCGTTCATGAAGTGAACGTTACTTGCTTTCGTGGTTTCATCCCTGGCGGCAGGTATTCCTTGTCTAGGATGTCCTTCCTCATTTCCTTGACTAATGGAAGCCCACTCTCCCTTAAGGCTTTGTCCAGCTGCCATCTCTCCTGGGCAGACTCCCTGCACCCTCCAGATGAGTTACTTGCTTCTTCTCTGGGTGTTCATAGCAATCTAATTATGTGAATAATATAATTATGGTTGATACAGATTGTGGAATTTCTGGGCTACTCTGGTTTCATATATCTGTCTGTGTGTCTCCAAAGTACATTCCTACTATGTGTCCTTGGTTTGGGATAGTCAGGTGATCAATAAATAGATACTCTAATGATATAGCACAGAGAGAATTTTATCATTCTCTCCCCCTTATTATAGTAATGTGATTTAAATTAAATTACAATGTGAATTAAATTTAAATTACAGTAAAGGTTATGTCATGTTTGTGGCCACAGAACTTGACCTTGATACTGCAGTAGTAATTATCTCTGCATTATAAGTAAATCTCACCCTTCTAAAAGCAGATGTTTTACATTGTGAATTCATCAAAGTATATTTTAATGTCACATTTTTTATTGAAATAATTAAGTGATTTGAAGGCAAATTTTTGGTAACAACATTTACATTTTTCCTGGAAAGGACAATATTCTGTTTCAAGAAAAAGAGTCTCTGATGTCAGGCTGTGTTTGGTTTCTCCATCTACTTCCTAAATTGGTAAGTCCCCTAACTTTCCAATTCCCTCACCCATTAAAAAAAATTTTTTTTGGTGAATTTAAACAAGTCAACTGACTATAAACTACTTAGCACTGTGCCTAACATACAGTAAGTATTCAATAAATATTAAGTTGAACCATAAGAAACTGTCAATATTCACTTACTTGTTAAACATGCAAAAATGGCATCTTCCTATTGGCTCTATCTAATGTTCTAAACTCTTATTACAACCGTCATCATCACTCTCTTTACAACGCTGTCCAACAAAAGCTTACAGTCATGTTGATAATAATCAGCCTGACTAGAACACTATTCAACATGTGTTAAGGCTGATTCTGCTTTGGGCTTTGCTTTCCTCCGGGTGATGAGAGGTGATCTCTCCTCTCTCTCTCTCTCTCTCTCTCTCTCTCTCTCTCTCTCTCTCTCTCTCTCTCTCTCTCTTTGCAAAATGTTCATGACCAAGGGGGCAATTTATCAAGCACCCATTCTAATGATATCTAAATATGTATGTCTTTAAATGTATCTATAAGCTGACTTGAAAAAGTTCTCATAAAGTTCTTGTTATAACTTTTAGACAGCATTTCCTTCCTTTTTCATTAAACATATCTTTGTTGTGTGTCTGCTAGGTCCCCAGGCACGGCAATTGGCCTGCTGGGGAAATTAAAAAATTCATAATTCCTAATTTCAATCTTCAAGGAGCATATAGGGTACTAAGTTCTTGTCTTATTAAATTTTCATAACTGAACAATTAAATTAATATTGTATACTCCATCACAGCACGTTTCTATTTTTTTACAACTATTCTGTTGCCTGCCCGTTCTTTCTTTCTATTGCAATTCTACAGTTCAAGAATAATGCTTACCCCCTTTGAATCATTTTAATCGCCTTCTATTCTTTTAATAAGTTCATACTCATTTAAATAGTTATAAGCATTCTTAAGAGAAGTATGCATTTTAATTATAATTAGATAATGAATATTCGATTGCTGAGATTCTGAAATAAAAATTATAAAGCCAGGAATGATAATGCATGGTATCTAGAATCTTTTATTGCGGAGTTACCAATGAGAATTATCTACTGGGAATAACTAATTTGTTCAAGCTGGTTAAAGGAAGTACATGTGGAAGTAAATGTTTTAATATTACCCAATAAAAATGTGCTCTTTTTTATTTAATGTCTCTTATTGGGAGACTGTAGAGCACATTGCTAATAAATGAATTCTGGGGTATGATGCCCTTGGAGAAGGTAGACAATGGTATTAGTACGTAGATCCCAATGTTAAAAATGTGAACCAGCTGTGAGGTGGAGAACTCCTTCCTCATGCGTATCTTTTGCTCCTTTTGGGCATTGTTGCTCTGGGCATCTGTGGAGTGACTGCAGTAACTCATTTCAAATGAATAAACAAGAGGTGCCTCTCTGACTTTTCTGGGAAACATCAAGTATCCCTGGTGTAGCAGGTAAAATAGATCAAAAGGAAACACAGCCATCTGGAAGAAGGCAGAAGAGAGGGAGAGAAATGGATCTTTTCATTTTCTCCGTTCTAGGGGTAAAAAGAGACATACTGTCGAGATAGGCAAGTTCAGTGCGGGGAGTATAAATTAATTATGCGATGGCAAATGCAGACTTCTCAAGGAACCAGCTAGAAAACCTCTGATATGAACAGTTCAGGTTTGAAAAGAAGACAGAAGCGTATAGGATCAAAAGATGTTTGATGCAGAAGCCTTTCTACAAAAGGGGATGCACTGGGCTTTTGTAGTTTATGTATCATTTCCTCCCTGCATCTAATTTGTCTTTAGTTAACCCCACCAACTACGTCTTTTGTTGCCTCAGGATTTACCTGCATGTAGGCTGATATCCATTACCAATTTCTATTGAAGAAGGGAAGAGCTTACTTCTAGGGTTTCAAAAATAAGAAAGTACACAAGGCAGTTGGATATAGCATCATTGGCAAAGAGAGAGTCCCTGGGAGCCCCATGAAGAGATCGTATCTCACCACCAACTCTCCCTTGTACCTCAGGACATGGGGCTCATCTTGTTTGTTACTTACTTGGGATAGGAAATAATACTCCAGTTGATGCTTATCAAACACTGCCCATTACTATGTTAGTATTCAATTCTTTTTCTTTGGGATGTTTTCATATTTTGCAGCCTCATATTTCTAACAATCCAAGATTTAAGTATGTTTTAACTAAATATAACTGAATCTTTTTTTTTTGTTTTTTTGTGGGACTAGGGATTGAACCCAGGGGCATTCTACCTCCGAGCTCCACCCCCAGCCCTATTTTTTATTCTTTTGTTTGAAACAGGGTCTCACTAAGTTGCAGAGGGCCTTTACTAAGTAGCTGAGGCTGGCCAAGAACCTGCGATCCTCCCGTCTCAGCCTCCCAAGTACTGGGATTACAAGCGTGTGCCACCATGCCTGGTTATAGCTGAATCTTTAATGACACCAGTACTGGGGCCAGGCCCACATGTTTTGGTGAATCATCTCATCATTCATTGAGTCTCTTTGCTTTTTGTTGTTTTGAATTTTGCCAATGGATGTATAAAGGTCCCTTGTATAGCCCAGCTTGTCCTACTCATTCCTTGGTGGTCACAATGCTGATTTAGGCATCTCACATGTGATTCATTGACTTCTGCTGGCCCTCAGTAAAAACTGGCTATCGTTTCCCCTTTCCCATGCAGGAACACAATGTCACACTGTCTGTGGGGATCCCAACTTGAGAGTCTAAACTGTGACGTCTCCACCATGCCAATGGCACTACTGGGCTTGCAGTGGGAAGACTGGGCAGAGGCTGCATTTGCACAAAGTGGTCAGCAGTTTTTTGGACCAAAGATGTAGTTACTCCACCTCTGTCCTGGGAAAGACACAGAGACATCCCAGCAGCAGCTGGATCGGGCACTGCCGATGACGTCACAAGGCAATTGGAAAGCCCGTGTCTGAGCTCACACACGGGCCCATGGCTGGGAACGCTGAAATAGCGGAACAGAATCCCAGAGAGGTTGAAGTTTCCAAGCTTGCTAATTCAGATGGAACCAGAAACTGCAGTTTGTTTATTATTGTAGGCTGATGTGGTATGGGGAAACAGGGGCCAAAGAGAGTAATGAGATATTTTTAAAAACTTGACTTCAGTTTGGATTGTCAGAATCACAGTAAAATGATGATGATGACGATGATGATGATGGTGATGTGGGGTCTTTTGTATAGTTATTTTCAGTTAGTTAAAGTTATATTTTAAGTTATTTGTTTTTGTGTAGAGTTATTTGTTTTGATCTGGTGCACTGGCGCTATCCGGGACCTTGTTAGAGATGCAGAATTACGAGCTCCCTAATTTGGCTATTGCAATGTGGGTTTCCATATATGAAGGTCTCACCAACAACCTTAATAGCACGTATGGGGAGGGAGGAGGAGGTTTGTGAGATGGGGATAGGGGGAACATACTCTAAGAGATACTAAGCGCAAATAGAAATGTATCACTTTGAATCTCATTATGGTATATAATCATATCACATCAATAAAATTCTAACAACAACAAAATTATAGGCTCCATCCAAACTCACTGAGGAAGAAAAAATCTGTACTTTTTCCATGATCCCAGAAGGCTCATATGTACAAGGCAATGGGAGACAAACTCACGGTTAGGAGTTAATTTGGTCAGCAGACAAAAATAGCAATTATCCTGTCTCTTTTTACAATGTATGCCTGACTCCTATAGGTAATTGAGCTTAGTTATGGTAGTACAATTTAGGTTGTACTATGTTGGAATTTGTAGGATGATATTTTAACAAAATTATGTAATATTTTATATCTGTAATAGTCTAATAAGATTTCTGGCTCTAGGTTCATGAATCAACCTATACAAGGAATTCTACATCCATGAAATAATAAGTAACTACTACAAAGTCAATGTGAGTATCTATCTCTTGGGTAGATATTATTCTCAAAGAGCTAAGAAGACAATTAATTGTGATCTGTGCAACTAGATGGTGCTGGATGTCCTAGAGACCATGGAGAGTTGTGAGATCATAAAAAAGTCTGATTTCAGATCAGAGAAACTCTTTTTATTTTTATTTTTTTTATAGTACCGGAGATGGAACTCAGGGGCATTCTACCTCTGAGCTACACTTTCAACCATATTTTATTTTAATTTTGAAACAGGGTCTCATTAAGTTGCTGAGGGCTTCATTAAGATGTGGAGGTTGTCCTCAAATCAGTGATCCTCCCGTCTCAGCCTCCCAAGTACTAGGATTATAGGCGTGTGTTACCATGCCCAGTTCAGGGAAGGGAAATTCTGATACTCTTCTTTCCCTCCCTACCTTCAAGTAAATAAATAAATAAATAAAGCCAAAATAGTCTCTACTTCTAAAATTAACAATACTTGTTCTCTAGTATTCATCTGAGTATGCGTTTTTTTGTTTGTTTTTGATGAGCATTATAATCAATTAATTACACTGAATAAAGGAAACAACACATTTCAGACAAAGGAATACACTTCCAGATAACCTAATTCAGAGTATTCATTACACAAATAAGGAAACCAAGATTCAGAAAGTTAATTAACTTTTGCTTAAGATTATGGCCCCCATTGACATTTCTTCTTTATACCTCTTTAGATTCAATTTGATCTCTCCTTGATGTACAGGCACACGCACAGTGCCCAGGCACCGACAACTTTGATGTCTGCACAACTCTACTGCTCATGTTAGAACTGCCACAGGCTTGCTCCCCCAGTTACAACTGTGGGCATAATCATGGCGATGATTTGGGACCGCAATGAGCAATGAAACACACATTTCCTTGGCATCTCAATTCTATCTTTTCATCTAATGCAAATTTCATCTAATGCCCATTCCCATGGTGATGCCCTTGACCTGAGCTCTATTTTTTAATTTTTAATTATTTTAATCTCCAACCACTGTCTTTAATTTTCCAGTTCACTTACTCTGGTTCCCAAATCCAGTATTTCTTCTATTGAACCCTTCACTGAGTCAGTTCTGTCCCTTCACTCTCTCTCATCCACTCTTCACCTCACTTTCCTCCTTAACTAGCTTGGACTTCATGGTCTGTTGCTGTTATCGTCTTCTCAACAAAAACAACCTCAGCCCCCTCCTCATTGCATTTTTTCAGCAAAATCTCAACTATATTTCAATTTGGGACTTTAAGTTTCTGGGTAATCCCACTAATTCACGCCTTCCTTCCTTCCTTCCTTCCTTCCTTCCTTCCTTCCTTCCTTCCTTCCTTCCTTCCTTCCTCCCTCCCCTCCCTTCACTTCCCTCCTTTCCTCTTTCCCTTCCTTCCCTCTTTCCATCCTTCCTCCTTCCCTCCCTTCCTCCCTCCCTCCCTTCCTCCCTCCCTTCCTTCCTTCTTTCCTTCTTTGACTAGGGATTGAACCCAGGAGCATTCTACCTTCAAGCTACACTCCTAGCCCTTTTTTTTTTTTTT
>PVLC010018541.1:0-15723 GCA_004027655.1 Graphiurus murinus
ACAGGACGGCTGGGGTTCAGCTGGTTGACATCAGGGAGGTGACTTCTCTGTTTGTGTAAGGGTTAGGCACGGGGAACTTCATGACTCTACCGACTCCAGCTAGGCTGATGGGAGAGTGGCTGTTCTCTCTCCAATCCTGATTTCTGGGAAGGTCAAATCCACCACTTATTTGCAGCTCGGTGACAGGGAACATTCGAGTGCGTGGCTTAATTTTGGTTTTAGCCTGGTCTCTGGGGTCTGGGGAGGGAGCTTAGTTCAAAACCATAGCCTCCTCTGATGCCGAGCGACTTGTAGGATCTGGGGTGACCCCAGGCAGACAGCGTCAGAACTGGGCTGGATTGCAGGCCACCCAGCTGGCAGCCCCTGGAGAACGGGGTGGCAAGGGGGGTCCCCACATGAGGGTGCAGAAGCAGAGGGGTTGTGTTGTCCTTGACAATACGATTCAGAGTATAAGGCCAGATACTAAGGTCCGAGCGGTGAGACTCCACTTCTGTAAACCATCCAGAGTAGGCAAATCCGTGGGAACGGAGTAGGCAGTGGGCACTAGGACGGGTGGTCAGCAGCTGGTGAAAGCCGGTGTTAGGTAGCTGGGTAGAAATGAGCTGGTGAGCAAGATTGGGGTGGACCAGAGGGGCCTGATGCACCAGAGGGAAAAAGTTAAGCAGGCTTTTGTAAATGGAGAGGCACCTTAGTGAGACCCTGTTTCCAAAGAAAAACAAAAAGGGCTTGGGGTGTAGTTCAGAGACAAAATGCCCCTAGTTCAATTCTCAGAAGCAAAAGTAACTAACTAAATAAATAGGGCTGGGGGTGTAGCTTAGACACAGAACACCCTGGGTACAATCCCTAGTACCACCAAAAAAAAAAAAAAAAAAAAACTAAACTAAAAATAGAGTTGGAAAACTACTGCCCATGGACGCACCTTGGCCCTCCACCTGCTTTTGTAAATAAAGTTTTATGGGAACACAGCCAAGACTGCTCGTTCAGCATGCAGAGGTAGAAGAGACTATACAGCAAGCACAAAATACTTACCGTCTAGTCCTGAGGTACAGTCACAGCTGCCAACCACCCAGTGGAAATATTCAGAGAGAACATAATTGAGCCAGGCATAGCAGCACACGCTTGTAATCCCAGCACTTGGGAGGCTGAGACTAGAGGATTTGGGTTCACGGCCAGCCTTGGCTACTTAGTGAGGCCCTCTGCAACTTAGTAAGACCCTGTTTCAAAATAAAGAATAAAAAATAGGGCTGGGAGTGCAGCTTGGAGGTAGAATGCCCTAGGGTTCAACCCCCAGTTTCACAAAATAATAATAATAATAATAATAATAATAATAATAATTAATAATAATTAATAATCGTGTCTATACTGAATATGTACAGACTATTTTTCCTTGTCGGGATTCCCTAAGCCATACAGTGTAACAACTCTTCACACAGCATTTATGCTGCCTTAGGTAGAAGTCATTTAGAGAGGACGGAAAGATATGGAAGGAGCCAGGCACAGTGGTGCACACCTGTAATCCTAGTCCTTGGGAGGCTGAGACAGGAGGATTACAGGTTGGAGGCCAGCCTGGGAAACTTAGCAAGACCCTAAGCAACTCAGTGAGACCCCATTTCAAAATTAAAAATTAAAAAACGCCTGGGAGGTAGCTTGGAGGTAGAAGGCCCCTGGGTTCAATCCCCAATATAGTAAGGAAGGAAAGAAGCAAGAAAGAAAAAGAGAGAGAGAGAGGTAGGTAGATGCACGGGTTATGTGCAAATCCTCTGCCCTTTTGCCGAGCATGCATGGATTTGGAATCCTGGAACAAAGGCCCTGTCGATAATGAGAGACAACTGGAGTTGTTGCCATGCCTTCCCCACGTCCCCCTAAGTTTGGGGTGACTTATAATGCGGGAGAGGTTACGAACAAACCCTCCATTTAACAGTTCCCCAATAGGTGTCGTGATCACTACTCTAAAGACCAGGAAGCTGAGGGTCACCGCAGAGAGGGGTCCCGCACCTTGTTCAAGGTCACACACTTTGTCCTCGAGATCCACACCGGCAGCCTCGGAGTCGGGCCCGTCTACCACCACAGGCCTCAACCCATCACGACTCGGGCTTTAGACACTGAATCGGAGACCTCCCCCAGTACTCCAGCTCCAATTCCCAGGCGCCTCCTGCTCGCTCCCTTCAATAAAAGATGGTGGGGTCAAATTTCAAATGAACAGAAGTGTCTCCATGTCAAGAAAACCCAGCAGAGACCAAGACAGCCACCAGGGAACACAGACACACACCAGGACTCCCCGCCAGGTGGTGACCAGACAGCGGCACCTGGGGCTTCCTGGGGGGAGGCCCCTGCACCCAGGCTGGAGGCTTCGCAGAGAACAGCTGTGAGCTGCGATACACACCCAAACCCCCGGCCTCCCTGCTCTGCCCTACCACAGGGCCCTTGCACAGACAGGAGTCCCCAACCATCCAGAGAGAGGACCTGACAAGAGAGGGAGTTTACAGACTCGATGGCCCTCATGTGGCCCGGGGCATACCTAAGTGGATGGTGTGTGCATCCCCAATCTTGTAGTAAGAGCTGTTAGCATCCCAGCTTTATGTAAATCATCTTGTTTAGTGTCCACAGCCACCTGAGAGATGTTATCAATTCCTCTTTTTTTTTTTTTTTTTTTTTTTTTTCCGGTACTAGAGATGGAACTCAGGTGCATTTTCCCTCTGAGCTACACCCCCAGCCCTAGTTTTTACTCTTTATTTTGAAACAGGTTCTCACTATGTTGCGGAGGGCCTCACTAAGTAGCTGAGGCTGGCTGTGAACCCAAATCCTCCGGTCTCAGCCTCCCAAGTACTGGGATTACAAGTGTGCGCCACCACGCCCGGCTTATCACCTCCATTTTAAGGAGGAGAAACTGGCTTGCCCAGGATCACACAGCAGTTACAAGGCAGAGCTAGGACCACAACCCTCTGCTACCTCCATCCAGAACACGCGGGCCTGCAGCTAGAGGAGTCCAAATGCTCCCCAGAGCCCAGAGATCCCAGGGCGAGAGCAGAGGGGAAGAGGCCAGGGCTGGCCAGGTCTCTCTCTACCCAGCAGGAGACCAAAATTCTGCAAGCAAAACACCCGCCACCATGGCCTAGACCACGGCACTGAAGCCCGTGGCCGCGTCTTTGCCAGATGGACACCTCATCCAGGTTCTGGGTTCGAGTCAAGCCAGGGTGTCTGGGAAGCTGGACCCAGCACTCCTCTCCAATGCTGCCTCAACCTCCCCAGGGACACAGCTATCTAGACTGAGTCTCGGGGACAGATTTCGCTGATGGGAAGAGGCAACCGATGACATAGCCATCTTGTTAGCCAAGGCCGAGGGGCTTCAGGAAGGATGGACAGTGCGCAGGGGTCACAGATGCCCACAGCGGGGCAGGACGGGCTGCTCTCGCTCCCTTCCGTCTGCTGGTTAAACTGCTGGCCCCTTCAGGTCCGCCGGTGTAGACGCGGGCTGGGCTCCGTGTTTCCCCATAGGCAAAGCGGACCCTGTCTTGGTCTGGTGTTCCCGCCTCTAACAGAACACCACCGACCGGAGCCAGGCGTGGTGGCGCACGCTTGTAATCCCAGCATTCGGGAGGCTGAGACCGGAGGATCCGGGTTCGCAGCCAGCCTCAGCTACCTAGTGAGGCACTCCACAACTTAGTGAGACCCTGTTTCAAAAAAAGAATAAAAAATAGGGCTGGGGGTATAGCTCGGAGGTAGAATGCCCCTGAGTTCAACCCCCGGTACCGCAAAGAAAAGAAAAGAAAAGAACACCACCGACCGGGTGATTCACAAGAATAGAGACTCACTTGTCTCATTCTGGAAACTTCGAGTCTGAGCTCGAGGGCAGCTGCCTGCCCGGGGTCTCCTTGCGGTGTCTCACGGGAAGGGCGGGCAGTCACAGCCTCACTTGAGGCCTGCGGTCCACTTACGAGGGCAGTGTCCTCCTGCCCCGGTCACCTCCCCAGCGTCCACCCTCAGCACAGTCCCAGTGGGGATAAAGCTCCCGACACAGGACATGGGGGGCTCTTTGTCATAGCCCTCTCCCCCGGAGAGGGGCTGAGGGATTCCAGGAGGCGGGTGTGTCTGGGGTCTGTGCAGAAATCATCAGAATAAGGAATTATTTTACTCACTACTAAGATGGTAGTTGTGGTTCAGGTCATGGGACCGCACTGTTAATAGGATTTCCCCTCCTCCCCCCTTACCCGGGATTGAACCCAGGGGCATTCTTCCTTCAAGCCAAACTCCCAGTCCTGTTTTTTTTGAAACTTTTTTATTTTGAAACTGGGTCTTGCTAAGTTGCTAAAGGTGTTCCTAAGTCCTCTTTACTTGTCTTAATTTTTTATCTTTTATTTTTATCTCTCTCTGTGTGTGTGTGTGTGTGTGTGTTACTGGGGATTGAGCCCAGGGGCATTATTCTACCTCCGAGCTACACCTGCAGCCCTATTTTTTATTCCTTATTTTTGAAACAGGGTCTCACTAAGTTGTGGAGGGCTTCACTAAGTAGCTGAGGCTGGCCGTGAACCTGTGATCCTCCTGTCTCAGCCTACCAAATACTGGGATGACAAGCGTGCACCACCACGCTTGGCTACTTTTTTTTATTTTGAAACTGGGTCTTGCTAAATCGCTGAGGCCGGCCTTGAACCTATGATCTTCCTGTCTCAACCTCCCATGTACTGGGATTACAGGTGTGTGCCACAGCTTGCCCAGCTAATAGAAACTGTTTTGTGTTTTGTTTTTTTGGAAGGGGGTTATGCTTGCGTTTTTTTTTTGTTTTGTTGTTGTTGTTTTTTGTTGGTACTGAGGATGGAATCCAGGGCATTCTACATCTGAGCTATACCCTAGCCCTATTTTATTTTTTATTTGGAAACAGGGTCTTGCTAACTTACTGAGAGGCTGACTACATTGACAAGGCTGGTTGCGAACCTGCAATCCTCCTGTCTCAGACTCCTAAGTACTGGGATTTGAAGGTGTGCACCACCACCACACCTGGCTAATAAAATTGATTTTAACAAAGGTTTATTCATTATGATGTAATTACATAAGTAAGCCGGTGAAGAACTCACTTCTGCCTGCAGCTGGGGAGTGCCCTACAGCTGGCTGGAGAGTCTGAGAACTTCAGAGGTCTTCTGTTCTTCCAGGAAAGCGCTGGCCTCCCCCCAGGCCACTGGCTCGCAGCACAGCGCAGGTGACGGGTGTCTCAGGTAACTGCTTATCCCCAAGGGCTAGACTACAGCCGTGTAGTGACAGACAGCTCTGTGCAGGGGACACTGAATATTAGACAATGACAAGATACTAACTCCACACGCTTTGGGCAGAACCTGGCTCTTTGGTACACTAAACTCAGCAGCTACTTAACCCAACTTGGTCACTCTCCCATTCTAAGCCGAGTTGGCCGTGAGGTATCTGGGAAGCCAGCTGGCACCGGGATCATGGGACCAGGCACAAAACTCACCCTGGAAACCTGAGCAGGGTGCTTCCTCTAACCCAGGCTCTGTATCCTCTGAGTAGGCTGGACCTGGACCTTCCAGGGCCAGCACTGTAGACCCTTAATTAGCTTCTTGTTATTGCTGTATAGTACTGGGGATTGAACCCAGGGAGGTTCTACCTCTGAGCCTCACCCTCAACCCTTTTCATTTTGAAACAGGGTCTCACTAAGTTGCTGAGAGTCTCGCTAAGTTTTTGAGGGCTGGCCACAAACCTGCAATCCTCCTGTCTCAGTCTCCCAAGTACTGGGACTACAGACATGTGCCACTGTGCCCGGCACACTTTGGTTGGTTCTAAATCAGCTTTGGGGGTCCCATCTAATCTCGGGGACCCTCTGAGAGCAAGAAGAGGAACCCCAGCTTGGGGTCAAGAGTTGTGACACTTGAGCCGGGCGTGGTGGCGCACGCTTGTAATCCCAGCATTTGGGAGGCTGAGACGGGAGGATCTGGGTTGGCAGCCAGCCTCAGCTACCTAGTGAGGCCCTCCGAAACTTGGTGAGACCCTGTTTCAAAATAAAGAATAAAAAATAGGGCTGGGGGTATAGCCAGGATGTAGAATGCCCTTGAGTTCAATCCCCAGTATTGCAAAAAAAAAAAAGAGTTGTGACACTGTTTAAGAGACCTTCTGTCCCTGACTTTCTCCTGTTCCGCCAATGAGGAGTCCTTGCTGCTGAGCCCTTGGGGTGTCGGAGGACTGGAAGGTGGCTGTGGGGGGGATAGGTTACTGTAGGGGGGATAGGTGGCCCGGGTAACAGTGGGCAGAGTCCAGCCCTCCAGGAAGAAGTGTTCCAAACCCATGCTGCCCCGTAGCAATGTAATTCAAGTGACAGAGGTAATTTTAAGTTTCCAAATAGCCACATTTAAAAAAGAAAAAGAAGATTGAGTTAAAGTTTGCTTCCTGTATTTTATAGAACCCAATACACGTGAAACATTGTCATGTCAACATAGGGCGCTAGTCAGCCTTGTTTAAGGGCTCAGTGGTCACACGTGCCTCGTGTCCACCACAGGGAACGGTCAGTGCCTCGCAGGGCTGTTCGTGCTGGCCTGGGCTCCCTTGCCGGGGTCGCCGCGCCTGCATCTTTGGCTCTACCACACGCCATCAGGAGCTCCGCGTCAACTCAGCCTTGAAGACGCTGCCTTTCCCAACCATAACGTGGAGCGACTTGCACAGAACCGTTTGTAGACTGAAGGAGAAAACACTTCCAGGCACCAAAGCTTAACTCAAAGCAGCTCCAAATCGGCAGTGTGGACTTACAGCTTCGGCCAACAGACCAGCAGGAGAGAAGAGGGAGCCCCAACAACAACCCCAAATGGGTCTGGAGCTGGGTCCAGGTCGGAGGGGCAAGATGACCAAGATAAGTACCCAAGTTGAACACTCAGCTGGGGCGAGTCATGGTGTGGACTGCAGATCCCTACCTCACGCCATACGCAAACATTGACCCTGGCTGGTTGGAAGCAAAGTGTTAAAACTGCTAGAAGGGGATGCAGCAAAATATCTGCTAAGTAGAGAGTAGGAAAGATTTGAGAAAAGTTCAGTGATATAAAAAAAAAAAAAAATTAGCTTGACTGCATCCACTTGTGAAATTTCTGAATAGCAAAGGCTACTTCAGAAAGCAGCAGAGAAAGGCGCAGTTGGCCTGGAGCAAAAAGAGAAACATACACACACACACACACACACACACACACACACACACATGCACACACACACACACGCACACACACACACACACACATACACACACACGCACACACACATGCACACACGCACACACACACACATGCACACACACACACACAGCAGAGGCAGATGCCGGACCCATCCTAAAGACAGCACATTGTTCAGAAAACGGGAAGCTGGGTGGAGGGGCTGGAAGAAGCTCTGTAAGAATCAGAGACCTGGGAGTCACAGAGAGAGTCCTCCCCTCAGGTAGGCAAATGTTGGACAGCACGGAGCCTGCCCCCATGAGGGCAGAGGGTCTGCAGCATGCCGGGACTGCCATTTGGTTGAACCCTTGACGAGCCGCCAGACTTCTGGGAAGGCCAGACGCACTCACAGAGCGGCTGTGGAGTGGGCGCCCGGGGAGGCACTGGCCCTGGTCAAAAATGTTTCCTGCGGCACAGCTAGAAAAAGCAAGACACTGAAAAGAGCCCAAATGTCGGGGAGAGGAGACGGGCTTTCCCATGAACTCCCGCACAGCGGTTCCCATGCCCAAGCTGGAGCTACACAGTCAACCCACGCAGACCTTTCGGATAGCGATTGCTTGGGGTATCTTTAAGACAAAGCTTCCAGGAGCAGGTGCCCTGATGCCTCTTCCTCTGCCCCATCCAGCCACCCAAGGTCCTCCTGACCGACAAAGGAAGTCCCTCCAGGCCTGACTGCTCGTGGACTGGTACACAAGGGTCCGTCCAGAGCCAGCCCAGGTTCCAGTGCCCAAGATATCAAAAGACCCACTGATTGCTGAGCAACACTGCGTGAGCTGCCCTTTCCCCACCATGCTCTGCGGCCAAGCCCCCTCTGTCGGGTCCTGCAATTTCCCCACGGACAGGATGGACAGGTCACCCCCTGGTCCTGAGACCCACCGGAAAGGAGGGGCCTCTTTCTGTGTGAAAGCAGCCTGGTGTGGGTGAGTAGGCAGAAGAGGGTGTCAGCACTGGGACCCAGGACCAGCTGCGTCTAGAGCTGGGCGCTGCTTTAGAACAAACGCACCTGGAACTCGGGATGTTCTCAAGAATGTGTTCACAACAAAATCAAGCACAGCAGCGAAAACATCTCAGAGAAGCGGCCCAAGTGTCCACAGATGGATGGATGGATGAACCAAGGGTGGTCCAGTCATGTCGTGGAATATTATTCAGCCTTTAAAAAGGAAGGGATTCCAGACACACACCACACCAGGGTGAACTTTGAGGACCCTGTGGTAAGTTAAATAAGCCAGTGACCAAGGGCAAAGACTCACGATTCCATTTTAGATAAGGTCCCCAGAAAAGTCACACCCATAAAGACAGAAAGTAGGATGGGGTGCCAGGGGCTGGGGAGGGGAGGGGGTCAGTGTTTAAATGGGGACAGAGTTTCAGTTTGGGAAGATGAGAAAGTTCTGGAGGTAGACAGGGGTGACAGCTATGTGAAAGCGGGAATGTGCCCGATGCCCCAACTGTACTTCTAACAACGGGTGAGACGGTGACTTGTCTGTGATGGGTATTTTACCACCACTTTTAAAAACATGTTTGAGCCGGGCGTGGTGGCTCACACTTGTCATCCCAGTACTTGGGAGGCTGAGACAGGAGGATCACGGGTTCGCGGCCAGCCTCAGCAACTTAGTGAGGCCCTCCGCAATGTAATGAGACCCTGTTTCAAAATAGAGAATAAAAAATAGGGCTGGGGGTGTAGTTCGGAGGTAGAATGCCCCTGGGTTCGATCCCCTGTCGCACACACAAAAAAAAGTTCAATGTGTGTGTTGGGGGGTGTTTTTCATCAATGTCCACTAAATTCTTCATTTGCTTTCCTCTCTCCTCCAAGTCTCTGCTCCAGGGCCCCTCTTCCTCGCCAAAGCTGACCTGACCACCTGCTCCGCCTGTCTACAGCGACCTCACTCCCTGCTGCCCCAGCTCATCCTCCTCCCTGCGCATACCTGCTTCTCACCATCTCTCTTAATTACTGTCTGTCTCCCTGCTGGGAAGTCAGCCCCCAGGGCAGGGTCTCTGTCTGCCTGGATCACTTGGTGTATCCCCAAAGTCTAGAATGATCTAGGGGGCCTCCACAGATACTCGCCATAAAGACAGTAGAACATGCCAGGCGTGGTGGCGCATGCTTGTAATCCCAGCATTCGGGAGGCTGAGACAGGAGGATCCTGGTTCTCGGCCAGCTTCAGCTACCTAGTGAGGCACTCCGCAACTTAGTGAGACCCTGTTTCAAAATAAAGAATAAAAAATAGGGCTGGGGGTATAGCTCAGAGGTAGAATGCCCCTGAGTTCAATCCCCAGTACTGAAAAAAAAAAGACAGTAGAACACATACTTTTCTTCCAGGCACGTGGACACACTCCCGGCAGAGCTGCACGCCGGCCCTGCAGCCGCCAGCCGCAGCAACTGGAAAAAAACTGAATCACCCAGGGTATGCAACCACAGCGGAACGGAAGGAATCTTTTGATTAGGCTGACACATGCTTCTAAGTAACCAGAGGATCAGAGAACCCGTTTGGAAATACTTTGAAATAAGAGAAAAAAGATGATGAAGTTCACCAAAACTTATGAGCAACACTAAAAGCTGTGCTCAGAAGGAAATTTCTATCTGCAGATGTGTAAATTGAAAGGAAGGTGGCCGGGCGCAGTGGTGCACGCCTGTAATCCCAGTATTTGAGAGGCTGGGACAGGAGGGCTGCAGGTTCAACTTATCAAGACCCTTAGCTACTTAGCAAGACACCCAGAAAGTTAGTGAGACGCTGTTTCCAAATAAAACAGGCCGGGTGTGGTGGTGCACACTTGTAATCCCAGTACTTGGGAGGCTGAAACCAGAGGATCCGGGTTCGCGGCCAGCTTCAGCTACCTAGTGAGGCACTCCGCAACTTAGTGAGATCCTGTTTCAAAATAAAGAATAAAAAATAGGGCTGGGAGCCGGGCGTGGTGGCACACACTTGTAATCCCAGCATTCAGGAGGCTGAGACCGGAGGATCCGGGTTCGCGGCCAGCCTCAGCTACTTAAGTGAGGCTCTCTGCAACTTAGTGAGACCCTGTTTCAAAGTAAAGAATAAAAATAGGACTGGGGGGTGTAGCTCAGAGGTGGAATGTCCCTGGGTTCAATCCCCAGTACTGTAAAAAATAAAAATAAAAATAAAATAAAACAGGGCTGGGGGTGTTGCCCAGATATCTGTAATTAGTAGGCTAACTTCTACCTTATGAAAGTAGAAAAACATCAGCAAACGAACACCAAGGATGCAGATGGAAGGAAATAATAGAGTTCAGAGTGGAAATTAATTAAATCTAGGTTGGAAACACAATAGAGAAAATCAATGAAACCAAAAGTTGGTTATTTGATTTTAAAGTCAATACAATCGACAAACTTTTAGCTAGACTGTGCAAAAGGGGGGGGGGGGATTCAAATGACCAAACACAGGAATAAAAAGAGGAGCATTTGCTACCAATTTACAGACTTCAAAAGGATCCTCGGGGGATACCCTGAGCAGCTGAAGAGCAATAAACCAGACACAAAACCGACCTGGAAAGAGCGAAACCCTGGGGAGAAGCAAACGCAGGAGCTTGACTTAAGAAGCAGTCGGAAGTCTGAATGGAACTAGAACACGCAGAGACTGAGTTCAGCACCGTTACCCTCCCACCGAGCAAAGCCAGGTCCAGAGAGCTGCGCTCTGAATTCTAAACATTTAAAGAACTCGCCAATTCTTCACAAACTTACAAGAGAGAGAGAGAAAAAAAAAAAAAGAATAGAAGAGAATATTTCCCCTTCCCTTCTTGTAAGTTCCCAATACCATCTGGGAGTTTCTACGGAGCTTTCTGTATTGACATTATAAGAGACACTGACTGGTATGTAGTTTATGATGTCCGATTTTGGTATCAAGGTAAGACTTGTAAGATAAGATAGTTAGGAAGTTTTTCCTTTTTTTTTTTCTTTTTGAAGTTGGTGCGTCTGGTAAGAGATTTGTATCTAGAATAAGTAAAGAACTCTTACATATAGATCACAATTAGACAAAAACAAAGATTAGTGGACATTTCTCCAAGGAGAATAAACGAGTCTCCAACAGGCACCGGAGAGGGCGCTAGGTGTCATTAGCCATGAGAGAAACACCAAACACCAAAACCCACCAGGATGCCAGGCCACACCGACCAGCACAGCTATAACCAGGACCTGTGATAACAAGTGTTGGCGAGCAGGCAGAGAAATCAGCATCCTCAAACGCTGCTGCTGGGAATACAGCACGGTCCCGCCATGCTGGAAAACAGTCTGTCAGCGCCTCAAAAGGACGAACACACAATTCCTGCGTGACCCAGCACTTCCACTCCTGAGTAAGTGCCGAAGAGGAATGGGGACACGGGTCTGCTGAAAAGCTCAGATGTGAGTGTTCCCGGCAGCAGGATTCGTAACAAACGAATAGTGGGGAAAGCCAGGTGCTCATCGGCGGGGGAATGGGTACGTAATGTACACTGTGGGATAAAAGGAAAGAAGTGCTGAGCTCCTGTAATCCCAGTAGTTGGGAGGCTGAGACAGGAGGGTCTCAGGTTCAAGGCCAGCCTCAGCAACTTAGTGAAACTCTCAGCAACTTACAAAACCCTGTTTCAAAATAATAATAATAATAATAATAATAATAATAATAATAATAATAATAATGAAAATGGCTGATATCCAAGCACAATGCTTGTCATCAGCAAATGCTCAGTATAGCTTGGAAAGAGAATGACTATGGGTTCAATCCCCAGTAGAAAAAAAAATAATAATAATAATGGAGTACTGACACGTGCTACAACAAGGATGAACCCTCAAGACACACTAGCGTTAAGAAGTGGGCACAGAGGTCCGGGAGCTGGACGCCATTTCCATGAAGTGTCCAGGGCAGGAGGTTCATGGAGACAGGAGGCACGTTAGCAGTCGCCATGGGCTGTGGGGAAAGGGCGGCCCACTAACGGAATGGCGTTTCTTCTGGCATGATTCCTTTTGGGGTAAAAGTTAAGTGCAGGGCCAGGCTGGGGGTTTTCCTCAGTGGTAGAGTGTTCTGCCTTGCAGATATAAGGCCCTGGGTCCCATCCCAGCACTGCAAAAAACAAACAAACAAAAATGAAGTGTAATGACGGTTGCTCATTTAGCAGTATACTAAGCCAGGCATGGTGGTGAACACCTGTCATCCCAGTACTTGGGAGGCTGAGACAGGAGGATGACAGGTTGGAGGACAGCCTTAGCAAGACTCTCAGCAACCTAGTGAGACCCTGTTTCAAAATAAAGAATAAAAAATAGAGTTGGGGGTATAGCTCGGAAGTAAAATGCCCCTGAGTTCAATCCCCAGTACCGCCAAAAAAAAAATGGTGTAGCTCAGAGGTAGAATGCCCCTGGGTTCAATCCCTAGTACTAAAAAAAAAAAAGTTTTAATGGAATATAATAAAAAACATTTATTTGTGCTATTTCAATGGGTGTTTTGTATGGTATATAAATTCTGTCAGTAAAACTGGCATGTACATATGTATGCATACATATACATATATTATGCATATATATACAAATATATTATATATATAATACATATATTTTAATCTATACTTTTTATCATTTTTAGGCATCAAGGGCAGGGCCCTGGCACATTCCCGTCAGCAGCCGGGCAGTGTTCCAGATACTGGGGCGCCCTGGTGAACAGGCCCAGCAAGGTCTCTCCCCTCCCAGACCGTCTTCAAGGGAAGGAGCTGGGGAGCAGGTGCAGAGACCAGCACAGGAACGCAGGTGTGCGTCAGGAAGGAAGCGAGGCAGGAGAAGCAGAGATGAAAGCGGGGACACTCCCCCACGCTGCCTCCAGCCCTGTGACCCTCCCAAGGGCACTGAGGGGGGCCGACAGGCGCAGCCCCTCCCTGAGGCCTGGGGAACCCCGTTCTCCCTGAGAATTCGTAAGATTTCCCAGACTGGCAGGTGCGCGCCTCCACATGCTCCACATCTGCCCAGGACCTGGGGGCTGTGAAGGCCCCCCACCCTGCCTTCAGAGGAGGCCTCCCAGCTAGCCGGGCCCACCTGCTGCCCACGGCAGACCCCAGCATGCTTCCTCCCTGGTCCGCCGTCTCATGAGAGTGAAAAGCAAGAGCGTCTGCCTCTCCGGTGACAGGAGCAGGGTGACACAGAGGTCACACCCAGGGGGCTGCAGGGCCGAGGTGAAGGGGGACATCTCTCCATGGGTCCCCCCTCTACCTCGGAGCCTGTCTGCGCAGGGAGGCACACCCCCTCGCTGCTTCAAGGATCCTTGGAAGCTGCCGCCTCCCTGAGGAAGCTCTGCTTCCTGGTGACTACTCTCCATCTCTGCCTGTGGCCTTTCGAGATGTCAGCACCCGTGAAAATCCGTCTCCAAGCCGGGCGTGGTGGCGCACGCTTGTAATCCCAGCATTCGGGAGGCTGAGACCGGAGGATCCAGGTTCGCGGCCAGCCTCAGCTACCTAGTGAGGCACTCCACAACTTAGTGAGATGCTGTTTCAAAATAAAGAATAAAAAATAGGGCTGGGGGTGTAGCTCGGAGGTAGAACGCCCCTGAGTTCCATCCCCAGTACCGCAAAAAAAAAAATCCGTCTCCAGTGTTCTCAGCGGGGCTGCCTGGCTCCCCATCAATGCCGTACAATTTAGCCTTGGATGACATCAGAGCACACAAAGCAATTTGCTTCAGTGTCCCGGGTTCATGCCCTTTGATGTTCTTTTTAGTTGCTTAAATCTGTGTGCACATCTCCTTCCCCAGTGTCCAGGACATTTGAAGCTCTGAACTCTTAAAATAAGTTTTCTGGCCAAAGATGGGATTTTGAAAGCAGAAAGAGTGCATGCAGAGTGACTCCTCACATACGAGGGAATTTCCCTAAGACTACCAGCAGATTTCTCAGCAGAAACCCTGCAGTCAGGCAAGCATGGGATGATACATGCAGAGCGATAAAAGAAAACAGCAACAAAAAATCCTGCCAGCCAGAAATACTACACCCAGCAACTGTCCTTCAGAAATGAAAGTGAGTTCACGAATTTCCCAGGCGAAATTTGAGAGAGTTTATTGCTATCAGATCTCCCTTACAAGAATGCTAAAGAGAATTCTTCAAGCTGAAATAACACAACACTAAAAAGCAACACAGTATCATAAATATGAAACTCGCGGGTCAAGGCAAATATATAGAGTAATACAGAATACTCTGTTACAATAATGGTGGTGGGTAAATCACTGCTAAAAGACAAAAAGTATCAAAGAGAGCCACATCTTAAAAATGTTAGAAGGGAGCCGGGCGTGGTGGTGCACGCTTGTAATCCCAGCATTTGGGAGGCTGAGACCGGAGGATCTGGGTTCGAGGCCAGCCTCAGCTACCTAGTGTGACACTCAGCAACTTAGAGAGACCCTGTTTTGATATAAAGAATAAAAAATAGGGCTTGGGGTATAGCTTGGAGGTAGAATGCCCCTGAGTTCAATCCCCAGTACCGCAAAAAAAAAAAAAAAAAAAAAAAAAAAAAGTTAGAAGGTAGATGCCAATTGTGACAACAGTAACAGTATGTGACACAGAAGTTACAGGTGTTGGAATTCAGTAGGTGGTTCAATCTATCAGCTTAAAATAGACTAGTATAACTGGAAGATACTTTAGGTAAATCCTCAAGGTTAGTGTATGTATCTACATACCTAGAATGCACAATACGGTTACACCTTTGGGAACAAAGTCTGCCACCCGAGACCAACCGTGGATGGATTCAGCCACCTGCCTCCCCGAGCTGACATCCAGCTACTGGGTAACCCTGCATCTCCGGGATGGGGGTCACTCCCTGGGCCCTGCCTGGGTCCTGGCTCCTGATGTCCAGCTCTCCGGCCAGGCCTCCCCAGTCTCGACAGCTGCTTCTCCTGCTCTTGGCCGTGTGTGGCTCCAGTGTCCACCCACCAGGGCGGCGTCTCACACTCACATCAGAGTCCTGCTCTGCGCCCACATCTTTGCTGTCCCAGCTCACATCACCCAGCCTAAGAACAACCCCCGCCCCATCCCGCTTGCCCCAGGAGCTGCCCTCACTGGCCCCACAAAGACCCCCCCGCCCGGCTCCTGCGCCCTCTGCAAAGCGGCCAGCTGTTCTTCCAGTATCCCTGACCCTCCCGAGGCTGCACCAGGCCTCCTTGTCGCCCCAGTTTGGAAGGTGGCCCTGAACGCCCACCATCCTAAGGAGCTGCATCAAGGTGGGGACCAGCTGGTGACGTCCAGAGCCCCCAAATGAACTCCACGGGCACCTCCCAAATGGCAAGAAGAGGGATACACACTGCTCCAACCATACGACAGAGTCAGCTTGCAAATCCAGAACTTGTGCACCATGCTGGGGGCCCGCTCTTTCCAGCGGTTCTCAATGTGTGGGCCAGGGAACCCTGAGGGTTCCCCAAGGCCCCTTCAGGGGAACCTATGAAGTCAAACCATTCTCACACTGGCATTAAGATTTGACTGCTTTTCCTCTTTCATCCTCTCATGAACTACAATGTTGTCCAGACTCTGCATAACGTGCGAGATGTAACAGAAGCAGATACGAGAGCCCGGCTCTCTCCTGTCA
>PVLC010018541.1:15823-32013 GCA_004027655.1 Graphiurus murinus
AAAAAAAAAAAAAAAAAAATGAAGTTCCTCTGTTTAATTTTTTTTTTTTCATGGTACTGGGGATTGAACCCAGAGGCATTCTACCTCCAATCTACACCCCCACCCCTATTTTTTATTCTTTATTTTGAAACAGGGTCTCACTAAGTTGCAGAGAGCCTCACTAAATAGCTGAGGCTGGCCGCGAACCCGGATCCTCCGGTCTCAGTCTCCCATGTACTGGAATTACAAGTGTGCGCCACCACGCCCGGCTCCCGTCTAATCTTTGATAGAATAAATATCAATACCTGATCGCACATACACAAAAAGCTCTCTGGGTCCTTGAAAACCCTCCCTAGAGGGCAAAGGGGCCTTAGACACTAAGTTTGAGTTCCCTGGCTGCTGCGTCAGCTTCGAGGAGCAGTGAAAAGGAAAGCAGATGGGCCTGGCTCCCGGGAGATGACCTCGGGGCGCAGAAGTGGCTGGCGGTAGCACTGCACCGTGGAGGGGTCTCAGCCCAGCCACAAGACCTTCAGCAAGTTCGGCTAACGTCCTGTCTTAGTCCACTCGCCCGGAACTGGGGGTGGTGATCCCAGAGCCCTGTGTGAGTCTCGGGACCGGTGTGAGGCCCGTGTGGGTCTGCTTTGGGGACAGCACTAAAGGATCTATTCATCATCACCATGACTTTCAGGATATAAAGTCCCCGAGAAGGTCCCTCAAAGAAAGCCGGGCGTGGGGATGCACGCTTGTAATCCCAGCATTTGGGAGGCTGAAACCGGAGGATCCGGGTTTGCAGCCAGCCTCAGCTACCTAGTGAGGCACTCTGCAACTTAAATGAGACTCTGTTTCAAATAAAGAATAAAAAATAGGGCTGGGGGTGTAGCTCAGAGGTAGAAGGCCCCTGAGTTCAATCCCCAGTACTGCCAAAAAAAAAAAGAGAGAGAGATGGAAGGAGATAACATTGGGGAGCACACCTAGCCCATAAAATCCTGCCTCCCCTGGGTGCTGCCCTCCCAGTAGGGGCAGGGGAGGGTAGTGCCCCAAGCCCCCCATGCCTGACATTGCCAAAACGCCGGCTATGCCAGCCAGCGACACAGCTAAGCATGGAAGCGGCGTCAGAGGGATGGTGGTCTCCCCCCCTCTGCTGGCCAGCCAGAAGCCCGCGATCTCTGAAATCACCAATCTTTGAATAGCTTTTGGGGTTCACTTCAGGACTACCCTGAAGTCCTGAAGTGGGCATTCTTCTGCCACAACCCCCAGAACCTTTCCAAACACAGGCAGTCTCAAAAGGGGCAGAACAGCCCCTCAGGAGGGTCCCGCTCAGACCAGACAAGAAGCCCACCAGCTGCCCAGCCTGAACCATTGAATCCAGACTGAGCAACGCCCACGGGGACCCCACAGATGCCGAGCAAAGGAAACTCAGGCGTTTCTGTTGGATTTGTAACTGCTGACGCTCCCCGATTCTAGAGCCCCGGTGTGGAGAGGCGGCTACGGTCAGAGGAGCTCTAGGAACCAGGAGGGAAGGGGACGCTGGTTTGCCCTTGTGATCGGGGAATGATTAACAACAATTCCAGCCCCGCGGCAACCGTCCTCCGGAAATCTGCTCCCCGATTCTTGGACTCGGTGCTGTGTGCCACAGAAAATTCACTGGTCACCCCCGCACCCTCCTGCACCCCTGCCCAGGTGAAGCCCAAGGCCCCGGAGTCCAGCTGGCAGCCAGATGCAGCCATGGCTGGTCTGAAAGCCTCCAAGGAAAGAGCAGAGGACCAGGCCAGTCGGAGGCCACCCGGGTGTCATGGCTCTTCACTGCTAGGGGGAGGCAAAGCCCGGAGCCAGGATGAGGGCATCGGCGCCCCTTTCCTGCTTCCTGCGGTCAGTACGGCGCATCCCCAGGGCCTGGTCCCCAGGTCCCTCCCCAGGGCCTGGCCACCGCAGAAGAGGGGACCATGGAGGCCCAGAACAACCCACCACAATAGAGAAGAGGAATGTTTGGGGTAGGGGAGCAGGGAAACCCACAGGAGTGCTGGGCCCTGCGTGCCTGGGGGTACAACTGAGGCAGCAGAGCCCCCCACACTCATCAGGAAGCCCCTGCTCCCCGGGGAAGCTGGCCAGGATGGTCCTGTACTGTGCAGGCCCCAGGCTCAGAGGGACATCGTATGTCACCACCGGCACCTGGGTGTCCCTGTCCCCAGGTGGAAATCACCTGCAGGTGAAGTCTTGCAAATTCAGATCTTCTCCCCCACAGGGGCTGAGGACTCAGGCACAGTCTACAGAGGCAAAGAAACTGCTCGGCTGGAGAACGGCCTTGGGGCGGTCCCACCCACCCACCCTCCCAACAGTCCCCGCTGCCTTTCACAGAAGAAAGGGGCTGCTGTCCCCCTTGGGGGAGGGACACAGGGGAGGGGGACAGGGCCTCCCAGGCCAAGTAAGGGGTGATCCAACTCTGGCCTAACTTAGGACACCAAGCGGACCGCTAACCCACCACCTTCTCAGCAAGGGAGGGAGGCTTACACGGCTAAGCTCCTCTCTCCCCTCTACCAGCCTAGCTCGTGTGTGCAGTGTGTGGCCAGCCAGGCCCCGGCAGCGACTGACCTGCTGTCTCAACCCAAAGGTGGTTGGATTTTGGTTTTGTTTTTAATATTTTGCTACTTAGGTCACATGAAATGTTCTAAAAGTTTGTATATATAAACATATATATGTGTGTGTATATGTGTATAAATGTATATGTGTATGTGTATATATGTATATGTGCATATATGTATATGTGTATGTATATATGTGTATGTGTGTATATGTGTATATATGTATATATATTTATGTGTATATGTATATGTGTATATATGTATATGTGTATGTGTATATATGTATATGTGTATATATGTATATATGTATGTGTATATGTATATATGTATATGTATATGTGTATATGTGTATGTGTATATATGTATGTGTATATATGTATATGTGTATATGTGTGTATATGTATATGTGTATTGTATATGTATATATGTATATGTATATGTGTATATGTGTATATGTGTGTGTATATATGTATATGTGTATATGTGTGTATATGTATACGTGTATATGTGTGTGTATATATGTATATGTGTATATGTGTGTATATGTATACGTGTATATGTATATATATATGTGTATATGTATATGTGTATATATATGCATGAGTGTGTGTATATCTATATATATATTTTTTGGTCTTACAGAGAAACATGCTAGATTGACTACTAAATGACTCTGGAGCACAAGCGTCAACTGCCTGAGACTACAATTCCTGGGGGAGGTGACGGCATGAGGAGGGGAAGGGCTGGGGTGCAGCCCAGTGGCACGGCACTGGCCTGCACGCTCCAGGTTCCAGCCCCAGCACAGCAAAGAAAGAAGAAAGCCACGGGAGAACTCGCTTGTTGGTTTGCCAGTGAGAGGTGGGTACCAAGTCACTGCGTTTTATACCACCTCCGGCAAGGCACGGTCAACGTTAAACAACTATTACTTTTGAATATCAGCGTTTATTGCACAGGGGAGGTACTGCATTCTGTGCAAATATTTAAGCCTATTTAGAAAATTTTGGATGCTGATTCACAAACTTGTGGGAAGTCTTAACAAATAGTTAATGATGGAACCTGTAGGTGGGCATAAAAGAGTTCGCCCTTGCTGGGCAGGCACGGTGGTGCAGACCTGTAATCTCGGTACTTGGGAGGCTGAGACAGGAGGAGCGTAGGTTTGAGGTCAGCCTCAGCAACTTGGTGAGACCCTCAGAAAGTTAGCAAGACCCTGTTTGAAAATAAAAAAAAATAAAAGGGCTGGAGGGATAGCTTCAAGCCAGAATGTCCCTGGGTTCGATCCCTAGTAATAATAATAATAATAATAATAATAATAATAATAATAATAAGAAGAAGAAGAAGAAGAAGAAGAAGAAGAAGAAGAAATAATTTACTCCTGGAATTCTTCCTAGCTCTGCAAGGTATTTGAAATTTTCAGAAGAAAATATCACTGGAAATGTAGGAGCCCATAATCCTTTTAGGGAGAGGGAGCAACCGCTGTTTCTGAGACCTGCTCCAGCCCAGCAGAGCCACTGTAGATATGCAATGATTATGTGCCTAGTGGATACCTCCCTGCGCCTCCCAAATTATGAAATTATGCAACTCAGGACTTCTTTTTTTTTTCTTTCTTCTTTTTTCTTGGTAGTACTGGGGATTGAACCCAAGACTGTTCTACCTCTGAGCTATACCTCCAGCCTATTTCTTATTTATTTATTTATTTATTTATTTATTTATTTATTTATTTATTTATTTTGAAACAGGGTCTCACTCAGCTGCTGAGGCTGGCCTCCAACCTGAGATCCTCCTGTCTCAGCCTCCCAAGGACTGGGATGACAGACGTGAGCCACTCTGCCCGGCTAAGACTTTCTTCACCAGTCCTTCCTCCTGACATCTTGAGGTTTCTCCAAGGGTTTTCTCAGAAGTTCTGTGCCCAGAATCCTGTGCGCAGGACTCTGCCTCGGCATCAGTGTGTCCAGGGCGGGCCAGGTGCCCCTGGAATCTGCAGCCTTAAATCAGGGGTCTGCAGCCCAGCCCTACCCCCTGCCCCTCCCCCAGCTACCCCCATGGAGAGGCCTGAACAAGGCGCACCCAACCAGGACAGTTTCCAGGCTGTCCTGGTCCTCCTCAGATGCCAGGCCTCTGCACTGACATCTGGCAACCAATTAGGGGGTGCCCTGCTCTGTATCGCAGCCCCCACCCCCACCCCAGGCAGGCCTCGGGCTTTTAAGAGCTTAATCTCCCAGGAAGCGACATGTGCTGTATTCAGCCCATCTCCACCTCTGCGCACAAGCCCAGGTCGCTGAGTCTGGAGTAGGCTCCCGGTCCCAGGTCTGGGCACAACCTCCCCCACGTTTGTTAAAGACTACACACCCCTTGAATAGAGGGGGACACATTCTGCTTCCGGTCCAGCAGGAGTATCCCCAGAGCCATGAAATGAACCCACAGCAACCACATCAAACCGTTTCCAGAATCCACTTCCAGCCACAAGAAGAAAAACCAGAATCACATGGAGGGACTCTGATCAGAAACTGTGGTTTTCACCTGCTGGCTCTAACTCAATTTCGCACCATAGGAACCAGAAGACTAATTTTTCTAACTGCCTTCTGCTGGCATTTTCCCGCTGGGCAAAGTACATTTGGCCCTGGCAGGGTGTGGGCTTGGGGCCGCCTCATGCAATCCTGCCCCCTCTCCGCTAGCTGCAGGACCTAAGGCTGGTGGCGTTGCTCCCCTGAGCCTAGGGCTCCCATCTGTAAAATGAGAAGTCATGGATGCTACCTCTCTCCTTGGGCTTTGAAAGACTCAAGAGGGCCAGGTGTCGTGGCACACGCCTATAATCCCAGGACTTGGGAGGCTAAGACGGGAGGATCCCAGGTTTGAGGCCAGCCTCAGCAACTTAGCAAGACCCTCAACAACTGAGCGAGACCCTGTTTCAAAATTTAAAAAAATAAAATAGGGTTGGGGGTGAAGCTCAGAAATAGAATACCCCTGGGTCCTATCCCCAGCACCAAATAATAATAACATCAACGACAGGAGTGCAATGATTTTGCTAAGCAAAAGGAAGCCAGCAGGGCTGCAAGCCACGGCAGCTGTCATTACCGCAACTCCCAGGTGCTGCTTTCCTAACCCTGAAACCAGGACGACACCATTGCTGCCAAAGGCCTGGAGTCCCGGGAATGCAGTCCACCCACCCAGACCTCTTCCGGGTGTTTTACATTTCCCTCCCCATGCACACCCTGGGGACCCCCTTGGTGCCCGAGAGCACCCCGTGGCCATTTGTCACAACCCCTGTGGCACATGCACGAACCGTCTCATCGCATCTGGAAGCTGAGGGCCTGCATTCAGCCCCAGGCCTGGTGAGCAGCAGCTGGCCTTTCCCCTGGCGACCGACCTGTTGAGCTCACTTTGATGCCACCGAAGGGAAAGGCAAATACACCTGAGGTCACCTGTGACCCACAGAGACCGAGCTGGCAGGCCTCTTGTTTGGGGTGGGCGGGGCGGGTGGTGGTCACAAAGGTCAGGGGCCTCCGGTGGGGGGAGGGGCCTGGGGCGCCAAGCCCTTCCCTGTCCCAGCATTCGGGAGGCTGAGACCTGAGGATCCGGGTTCGCAGCCAGCCTCAGCTACCTAGTGAGGCACTCTGCAACTTAGTGAGACTCGGTTTCAAAATAAAAAGAATAAGAAATAGGGCTGGGGGTGTAGCTCGGAGGTAGAATGCCCCTGAGTTCAATGCCCCAGTACCCCACAAAAAAAAAAAAAGAAAGGCCTGGGATGCTAAAGATGGAAAAACGCATCTCCCCTCCCCAATCTCCCTCTCTCTGCCCAGGCAGAGGTCAGGAAATGCAGCAGAGGTCACTTGGGTGAAGGACCCTAATCACTGCCCCCTGCGGGTCCACAGCCCATTACAGGACAACTGGGGGGGACCGGAAGATGCTGGGCTGTCCTGGCCGCACGCCCCCTGCTCCCGTAGGGATCTGCGGGCTCAGACTGAGAGGTCTGCAGCCTCAGGAGAAAGCTCAGTCTTGGGGCAAAGCTGACTTGGGTGGCCAAGAGCCAGGATCCAAAGCCACCCCCAAAGTTCCTCTGAGTAGGGGCACACTGTCAGGGGGCTCTCACACGGAGCCCCACTTTGCACAAGACCCCAAGGCTGGCTGGAGCTGAGAGGGACACCATCACCATCATTCAAGACACATATATTTGAAAATAAAGCAAGTATGCATGCAAAAAAAAAAAAAGTGCTTTTCTCTAAAATTTTGTTTGGGGGAGTACGTTAACAATGCTATCTCAGAATTCCTTCTTCTTCCAGCAGGAATTTCTCATATCTGAGCCGGGCCCTGGGTGAGCCAGTCTTCTAGAAAGCTCCCCTCTATACAGGGACCAAAGACACCAGCAGGGGGCGTGCACACAAATCCAAGCAAGGGCTAAATGAATGAATGAATGGATGGATGGATGGATGGATGGATGGATGGAAACTTGCCTATGTAATGAGCTTCCTAAAGCAGAAAGTACTTTGAAGCAGATCCTCCCTCCCCCCTTGCCAGAGTCTAATTTATTAAAAGGCCAAAGCCTGTCAGCAGGCCCCCCCCAGGATCAGCCTTTAAAGTCAAATCACTTTATTCTTAGAGTTCCTTTGGATTCCTGAATTCCAGCCTCCAACCGAGGGGCCCAGAGACACGCAGCCTCCAGCCAGTCCTTCCTTCTTGGAAGAATTCCTAACATAGTCACAGAAGACCCATAGAAGGGTCTCCCTTCTGCCTGCTTTAAGGAGACTACCACTTCTGGAATCAAAACTCAGCCACCTCATCCAGCCACACCCACTTCCTGGCAATGGGCAGAAGAAAGCTCCTCATGGAGCCTGCAGCCCAAGGCTCAGCCCTTTTTACCAGATCTAGCCTTCTTATCACCGACTGGCGGTTGGAAAACTCTGGTCTCCAAATAAGTGCCTCCAGGACCGTTCTGGACATTCCAAGCCTTTGGCACCCTGGTTTAGTGCCAAGCACACAATATAACAGATCCTCACGACTAGTTACCCTGGAAGGCAGCAGACCTGGATCCAGGCAGAACCGGGGCTGGATCACTGACCGGCAGAACCTCCCTGGCCAGATCCTCAAGCCCCAGGGTCAAATCCCAAGTAGAGGTCAAACTGCCACCCCCCAGCAGGACTTCCAAATTTACCTCTCTGCATCTTAAACTTCCACTTAATTAGCTGATTGACCTCATTAACGTTGAACTTGAGTTTCAGATGAAAAAAAAAAAGAGGTCACACACCTATCCAATTTACTACTTCAAATTTCCAAGCGAAAGCTATTTATTTTCAAAGTCATCGGCCCCTGAGGCTCCCCTGATACTTCTACGGCCTGAATCCCACCCGCAGGCCCAAACGCCTTCTCAGATCCCGCCACCCAGGGGCCCTTAAAAGCTGGGCCACCAAATTCACAGCCACGAGAACCTACCCTCCCTCTTGGGCGCCCCAGCCCCATAGAAACGCGAACCTCGCTGGTTGCACGCGACCCACAGCAAGGTCTCTCCAAGAGCGCAGAACCCGCGGGGGTCCCGCGCCCTCCGGACCCAGGGGGCGAGGCCCGCCGTAGGACCCCCGCCCTCCGCCCCTGGGCGGCGAGGTCCACGGTGACCCCACACCCTCCGATCTCGGGCGGCGAGGTCCACGGTGACCCTCGGCACCCTTGCAGCGAGAACACCGCGCGCCCCGCACCCTCCGCACCGGGACCGCGAAGTTCCCCAAGCCGCGTCGCAGGGGATGGGGGGGGGGGTCGCACCTGCTGGCTCAGTCGGCGGCCCCAGCCCCGGGGTGAGCGCTCGGCCGGCGTCTTGGGGAGCGCTCTCCGCGCCCCGCCTCCCGCTGAAGGCGCCCGGGCCGCGGGCGCGGGGCGAAGCTGCCGGTCGCGGGGGAGGAGGGATGCCCGGGCGAAAGTTGCCGGGGAAACTTGAGCAACTCCAGCGCGCCGCTGCCAGCCTTCTGCATAATTCACGGGCGGCGGCCGGACGCGGGGGGCCGCTCCCCTGCGCCCGCCGGGGCCCTGCACCCGGAGCAGGAGCGTGGCGGGCAGGGGTCGGGCCCCCGGCGGGGGCTCCCCGCGACCCCGGAGACCGGGGCGCCAGACCCGCCTCCCCCGGCCGCGCACCGGGCGCGCCGGCCTCCCGGAGCCCGCTGCTGCAGCCGCGCGCGCCAGGCGGGGTGCGGGGCCGGGTGACGGCCGCGGGGTCTCGGGGGACCTCGGCAACGGCGGCCCCCGGCCCGTGCGCCCCCTGGCGGCCCGCTGGCCCGGCTCCCGGGAGGCGCGGGAGGCGGCGATGGAGGGCCAGGAGACCCCCGAGCCGGACGCAGTAGGTCCAGCTGCGCTGTCCCGGGGGGAAGGGGCAGGAGGCGCAGGGGCCAAGCGGGTGCTCCCGGCTCCGCGCCCACGCTGCTTCCCGAAGCTTGTAAGCCCGGCCGTGGCCCTGGGCGAAGCCACCGGCTGCCCTGCCGAGCGGAGAGCGCCACCTGCTCGCGCCGACCCCGCTCCCCGCCCCCACCCACCCCCACCCGCGCCCCTGAGGGTCCAGGTCTGCGCTTCCCCGGTAGTTGGTGCTCCTGGAATCCAGATGCACCCCGAAATGTTTCCGTGAGCCGTGCGGGGTGCCCGGGGACACCCCCTGTCCTTCCTTCCTGGCCCCGGCGCCCGCAGCGCCCCGCGCCCCCGGCCGCGGTCTCACCTGGCTCGCGCGTCCGCGGGTGCGCCGGGCACGGGCCCGAGCCCCCCGCGCGCACCTGGCTCGGCCGCGGGGACCCCAGCCCCGCCGGAGCGCGGGGGGAGCCGCGGTGGCCGCGCGGGTGTCCGGTGGGCAGCGCCGCGGCCCCGCGCCTGGCGCGGTGGGGGAGGGGTCCTCTCGCCGCCCAGGGACGCGCGTCGCCGGGTCCTGCAGCCCCGCCCCCACCTGCCCGGGCGGCTCGGGCGCGCGTCGGAGGCCGGGACGCGGCGCGCGGGGTCTGTTGTAGCAACCCCGAAGAGACGGCGGGGCGCCCGGAGCTGCCCCCGCCCCGCCCCGCCCCGCCCCGGGCCGCGCCGCGCTCCCGCCTCCCCGAGCAGCCCGGCGGACGGACTGACGGACGGGAAGTCCCTGCAGGTCGCCCAGCCCGGCTCATTCTGCAAGATTATCCCCAACGCAGCCCGAGCGCTTTAATAGGATTCGGGAACAGAGGCCCACGAGCCCTGAAACGTTTGCAGAATCCAAGGAAACTTTGTCCCTGGGCGAGCGCGGGCCGCATCTGCGCCCCAGGCCGCCAGGTCCCCGGCGGGCGAGACACCTACCTCCAACAGGTGCCCTCGAGTCAGAAAAGGTGGGGGAGGGGAAGCGGAGCCGCCGGCTCCCGGGAATCCTACGGGCTGCGGCCAGGCACCCTCCGGGGGCGCCCGAGGATCCTGTTACTGTCCAGGACTCCGGAATTGCTAGGTTTGCCAAAGCCCAGAGGGCCGGGTTAAGAGCCTCTGGCCCCAGACTCAGAGCTGTGGCGGGAACCACCTGCTGGTAACTCTTCTCCAGACCCTAGTAATTGACACTGAGCTCTGCCTCCTAAAGCTGGGGTCTCTGCTCCTGGGTTTTTCCATGTTCTGAAAAGGAAGGGCATTTCCTGCCATCAGGATCTGAAGTCTCAAGGGGTTGAGGGTAGGGGGAGAGAAGGGGCAGAGGTCCAGCAACCAAGGTCCCCCTGTGGTGTGGGATGGCCACTTGAGATCATTAGGAAAACCCCAATCTGCCCCCATACACACACACACAGACACACACACACACACACACACAGACACACACACACACACAAAGGAATGGATATATATATAGTATTATATTGTACTTCTAAGTCACTCTTACCAACCATGCCTAAGAGGTTTACATGTGCCGGTGACTTCAACATACCAAAGGCAAAGTTAAATATTTGCTCTAGATACTTTTTTTTTTCCTGCTTGCATAATTGCCCCACATTTCAAAGAAGTCTTTAAAAGCATTTAGGTTTAAAAAAAAAAAAAAAGCCGGGCGTGGTGGTGCACGCTTGTAATTCCAGCATTTGGGAGGCTGAGACCTGAGGATCCGGGTTCCTAGTGAGGCCCTCTGCAACTTAGTGAGACCTTGTTTCAAAATAAAGAATACAAAATAGGACTGGGGGTGTAGCTTGGAGGTAGAATGCCCCTGAGTTCAATCCCCAGTACTGAAAAAAAAAAAAAAAAAAGGCTGCATTTGGGGCCTGAATATTTCAGGCCCCACACGGTATAAATATTGTAAGTTCTGGAGCAAGCTGCCAGATGTCGACTTTCTTTCTCTCTCTCTCTCTCTTCTACTTCCTTCAGCAGGAGACTTGATATTTGTTGAGTGAATAAAAGAGGCCTTTCATCAAACGTCTTTAATAATCTCTCAAACTGAAGACAGACGCACCAGTGGGATTTTGCAGGCTAATTGCTTCGCCATGGACCTGGGGGTCCCCGGAGGGGCACTCGGCAGAACATCCTGGTCTTCTTTGAGTTCACTGTCGACAGATTCAAGACGTAGTTCAGAGCATGAGGTGCTGGCTCCCTCCAACTCGGTCAGCCCCCCACCCCAGAGCAAGCTTGCCATTGCAACCTAAGTGGTGTGTTTTCCCTGAATACCCTGCTAGAAGATACAGCCCTAAAGTCTTACCCCCCACACACACACACACCCGCCAAATGCCCTCCCAAGATTTCTTTTCTTTCTTTCTTTCTTTCTTTTTTTTTTTTTTTTGTGGTACTAGGGATTGAACCCAGGGGCATTCTACCTCCAAGCTACACCCCCAGCCCTATTTTTATTTTTTCTTTGGAAACAGGGTCTCACCAAGTTGTTGAGAGCCTCACTAAGTTGCTGAGGCTGGCTTAGAACCTACAATCGTCTTGTCTCAGCCTTCCAAGTACTGGGATTACATGCATGCACAACCACTACGGGATTATATTCTTCTTTTTTTTTTTTTTTTTTTTTTTTTTTTTTTTTTTTTTTTTTTTTTTTTTTTTTTTTTTTTTTTTTTTTGCGGTACTGAGGGTTGAACTCAGGGGCATTCTACCTCTGAGCTCCACCCCCAGCCCTAATTTTTATTCTTTATTTTGAAACAGGGTCTCACTGAGTTGCAGAAGGCCTCACTAAGTAACTGAGGCTGACCGCAAACCTGCGTTCCTCCTGTCTCAGCCTCCCAAGTACTAGGATTACAAGCGTGTGCCACCACATCCGGCTCCCTTCCCATCTTTATAAAGCCACACTGCAAACAGTAAGGGTGCAGGGCTGGGTAGAATCTAGCATGAACAATTTTTGCTGTCCCTACAGAAGGCTCTGGTACCAATGCTACTCTGCTGTCTTCAAGAAATACTTCCCTGGAGAGCCAGGCCCCGGCCAGCTGGACCCGCCAGTGGACACCCGGGGGCCAACCCCTCCGCCCCCTCTGCGCTGCGGCTCGGTGAGAACCTATCTTCTTGGCATTTTCAGGACAGGATCCTGCCTATGTCCCAGTTTCTTTGTGTCCTCTTAGAGATATCCAGTTCAGCCTTGTCCTCAGTCTCAGCCACATCCTCTGCGTGTTTAGAGGCCTCTTAGGAAAAGGTTTGGGGATCGGGAAACACCAGGGAAAGTACCCGTCCTTTCAGAAGAGGCGCCCAGAGAGGCTGCTTGGGGGAGCAGAGCACGACGCCATCCCACAGTCAGCCTGTCCCTGAGGCTGGACGGGCCTCCTGTGCTTAGGCCTCACTGAGTCCCTGCTCTTTAAAGCAGGGCCTAAGCCGGGCGTGGTGGCGCACGCTTGTAATCCCAGCATTCGGGAGGCTGAGACCGGAGGATCTGGGTTCGAATCCAGCCTCAGCTACCTAGTGAGACCCTCCGCAACTTAGTGAGACCCGGTTTCAAATAAAGAATAAAAAATAGGGCTGGGGGTGTAGCTCGGAGGTAGAATGCCCCTGAGTTCAATCCCCAGTACCGCAAAAAAATAAAAATAATAAAGCAGGGCCTGGCTCAGCAGTCTCTTTTCTGGTGCGCCCTGGGCCCCGCACATCACTAAGCACCTTGTTTTAGTTTCATTTTAGGAAAAGGAGAACCTCCCTACTTCTGATTTTTGGCTTCAGAACTGCCGTTTTTGATTCTGTGAGCCACCCTCCCTGCAGTCCCCAGTACGTGAATTGTTTGTTCCCTGACGGTGGAGGGAGAGGCCTGCCGAGGAGACCTTGCGCTCATCCGGTACTCTTCCCTTTTTTCTTGTGATCCCTGAAACACGTCGTCACGACATTAATGGACTGCACCCTAGGACTGTCCAGAAAGAGGAACCATTTCACAGAGGACTAGAAAAACTGGGCCATCGTACTGTGAAGGAATGTCCACGGCCGCCTTTCCTGTCCTGGCAAAAGCATTATAAATATTTTGTGGCTTAGATTGACCCAGCTGCCTGGTGCATTCAGCGCAGTCCCTGTCTTGTCTGTCGTGTGATGTTCCTGGCACATGGCTCCCAACAGCCCCAGCATGGATGACGCAGCCCAGCCCCTTGGTGTGTAATCCCGGTACTTGGGAGGCTGAAACAGGAGGATCACAGGTTCGCTGCCAGCCTCAGCTACTTAGTGAGGCTCTCCACAACTTAGTGAGACTCTGTTTCAAAATGAAGAATAAAAAAATAGGGCTGGGGGTGTAGCTCAGAGGTAGAATGGTTCAATCCCCAGTATTGCAAAAAAAAGAAAAGAAGCCAGGCGTGGTGGCGCACGCTTGTAATCCCAGCATTTGGGAGGCTGAGACCGGAGGATCCGGTTCGCAGCCAGCCTCAGCTACCTAGTGAGGCCCTCTGCAACTTAGTGAAACTCGATTTCAAAATAAAGAATAAAAAATAGGGCTGGGGGTGTAGCTCGGAGGTAGAATGCCCCTGAGTTCAATCCCCAGTACCGCAAAAAAAAAAAAAAAAAAAGAAAGAAAGAAAGAAAAGAAAAGAAAGCTGAGGTCTAAGAAGAGAAAGAGACTTGTCCAAGACCCTGAAGTCAGAGCAGGTGGGGCCAGGCATCGGCAGGTGTACACAGGTCAAAGTAGGTGTTCCAGCCAGCAATTCTGCCCCACGCCTGGTCCCTGCCAGATTTCCCCATGCTTCTGTAGTATTTTCTACCTCTTTTTCACTAGAGTAAGAAGCCCACTTCCTTCTCCTTCTCCTGCATCAACCACTGGGCAATGCACTCGTTTCTCTATTTTTCATGACAATTCCTAGCTTGCTTACATAGACCTGATAACGTAAGTATGCCCAGATTTTACAAATCCCCTGACCCCTCTGTAGATACGCCCGCCACGGTTCACCTCTGTATCTCTACACAGACATGTATTGCTCTGCGCTGATTTCCCCCACGCTCCTTTCCCATGGGTTTGTCCCACAAGGCCGCCGGGCATTCTGTCTGGACATCGGAGCCGAGGGCCTACTCACTGGGAGAGGGGAGGGGGTGCTTCTCTTAGAGTCTGAGACGGCAAGAGGGGCAGTCTGAAGCGTTTCCTGGGGGATGCAGGGGAACGACAGGCAGGAGGAGAAGCGGCCAGCGGAGGTTGAGCCCTCTGCCCCGCAGGCCAGCAATCCTGCAGACGGCTTCCCTGGGCCTGTGGGTGCCTTTGGAACCTAGCAGAGACCTGCAGCGTCACTTCTGCGTGCCCCTTCCCCTGTCCCCTCCTGCCTCAGCCTGAGTTCAACTCTCAAGCACAGCCTCCAGGGAAACCCCAAATCATATTTTGGGAAAAGTCTTTGACCGCCGAGCTGTAGCCCCAGCCCAAGAAACATGTTTCATCAAACAAAACTTCTTGGTGGAAAAGGAATCATTGGAGAATGTCTTAATATTGCTCCTTTTTCTATGTCAAGCCAAAGCCAGCCTGATGTTTAAATTGGAAACACTCCGTCACACTCATCGAATGCGTGAACAAGAAGTGTGAGCCTTCTGGTATCACCAGTTCTTCCCATTTCTCCACAGAGCCTGCCAATGCAATCAAGCAAGAAAGTTAAATAAGAAAACAAAGGTTGAAAGCAGGGAGACATACTCTCCATTCAGGGAGGTGCTAGAAAAGTCACAGAAGAGTTTAACCAGGTGGAAACAGAGAGGAAAGCAGGGCCCTTCCTAGAACTAAAAGGACACCAGGGAAGAAGTACCAAGACACGCATGATGAGAACTTTACCGGGCTTACAGGGAGAAAAATTTGAAACCTCTACTGATGAAGAGAAAACATTGTAGAATAGGGAGAGAGCCAGTATAGGGTTCTGATTATGAACAGAGACTGCTGGCCAGGCACTGTGGTGCACAGGTATAATCCTAAGAACCAGGGAGACTGAGGCAGAAGGATTACAAATTCAAGGCCAGCCTCAACAATGTAACGAAGCCCTACCTCGAAATAAGTTTCGATGCCAGCCTCAGCAATCTAGTGAGACCCTCAGCAACTTAGCGAGGAGAACCTGTTTCAAAAATAGGGCTGGGGGTGTAGCTCAGAGGTAGGATGCTCCTGGGTTCAATCCCCAGTACCACAAAGAAAACAAAACAGAACTGCTAAGCCCACTGCAAGCACCCCTGTGTGATAGGAGGTCTGTGTTGCCTAAACTTAAACAGCCCCAAAGCTGCAAAGATTCCAGGTGTGTCCTGTGCACAAGAACAGACTGATAGGGGGACTGGCCCGTGCAGAAATGAAACTGACCCAATGCTGCCTGCATGAGACGCTCCAGCCACAGCGGCCTTTCTTCAGGGTTTTGTCCTGGTTGTTGTTTGGTTTGGTTTGGTTTGGTAGGGTTTGTTTGTTTGTTTGTTTTTGGTACGAAAGGTAAGTTTAATTTAATCTTGGGATAGGGATATATTGGAAAATGCAATCCAAACATAGTCCCCAAACTGGAAACTTTATTGTAAAGAACAAATTCCAGAAATTACCATCACATTTTGAAACTCATAGCCTTGTATTAAGACTCACTTAACACGTTGATGTTATTGAGATACAGACATCACGCCTAGGTATTTCATCAGTTATTGTTTAGCTGCAACGCATTAGCAATCAAATAACAGGGACACAGATATGCGTATTTTGCAGGTTATTGCAAATATAACTTTTATAATCATATGATCAATATAGGATCACTTGAGTTCTTAAGACCCATGAAAACCTTCTGGAATACCAGGATTATTGGAGTATTCCCTTGTTCAAGAACCCTCGTCGGGGCTGAGTCCCTGCGTTCCCCTGACCTGGCCTTTCTGTGTCCAGATACCCTTTCATATTTGCAGAGCGAAGCCAGTCAGTGTTGGAACTCGGGTCTGGGTTTCCAAATGAACTTTAGCGTAAGGACCCAGCTGGAGCAGCCACTGTGGACCACGGCACCCTGTACCCTGTGGAAGACAGCAGGCAGATCAGACACTCGCCCTGGCCCGTGGGGAGCAGAACAAACCCAGCAAGCAGGCACGAGTGGTATGTTTCCCAGTGAAAGAAGAAAACGCCGTGTCTCGGATTCAAATAACCCCAGACTCAAAATGGTCAGAGGGGGGAACGTGTGTCTGTATTGAACACACGCAGACTTTTTTTCCTGGTCCTGTTTGCCTAAATGATGCGGTATAACCGCTACTGACATAGCATAGACATTGTACCAGGTATTCTAAGCAATCTGGAGATGGTTTGATGTCTCTGGGAGGATGTGG
>PVLC010018542.1:0-17187 GCA_004027655.1 Graphiurus murinus
GGTTTCAAAACAAAGAATAAAAAATAGGGCTGGGGGTATAGCTCGGAGGTAGAATGCCCCTGAGTTCAATCCCCAGTGCTGAAAAAAAAAAAAAAAAAAAGTATTAGGTCAGTGGTAGCCAGGGGATAGGAAGAATGAGAACTTGGAAGTCAAATGATAAGAGGTTTCTATTAAAACTGTTCCGATATTAGCCGGGCATGGTGGCGCACGCTTGTAATCCCAGCATTTGGGAGGCTGAGACTGGAGGATCCGGGTTCGCGGCCAGCCTCAGCTTACCTAGTGAGGCACTCCGCAACTTAGTGAGACCCTGTTTCAAAATAAAGAATAAAAAATAGGGCTGGGGATTGTAGCTCAGAGGTAGAATGCCCCTGAGTTCAATCCCCAGTACCAGGAAAAAAAAAATAAAATAAAATAAAAATAAAAATGTTCTGATATTAGATAATTTTTTTTTTTTTGGTGGTGGTACTGGGGATTGAACTCAGGGGCATTCTATCCCAGCCCTATTTTTAATTCTTTATTTTGAAACAGGGTCTCACTAAGTTGCGGAGTGCCTCACTAGGTAGCTGAGGCTGGCCGCGAACCCGGATCCTCCGGTCTCAGCCTCCCAAATGCTGGGATTACAAGTGTGCGCCACTCCCGGCTCGATATTAGATAATGTTTATGATTGCACAACTCTGTAAATATAATAGAAATCACTAAGTTGCACAATTTTAATAGATGAATTTTATGGGATGTGAGTTTTTCTATCAATAAAGCTCTTTAGAGCCGGGCATGGTGGCGCACACTTGTAATCCCAGCATTCGGGAGGCTGAGACCAGAGGATCCGGGTTCGCGGCCAGCCTCAGCTACCTAGTGAGGCATTCCACAACTTAGTGAGACCCTGTTTCAAAATAAAGAATAAAAAAAATAGGGCTGGGGGGTATAGCTCAGAGGTAGAATGCTCCTGAGTTCAATCCCCAGTACCACAAAAAATTAAATAAATAAATAAAGCTCTTTAAAAAGGGGGGGAGCGGTGGAGCTGGGCATGGTGTGCACGTCTATAATCCTAGTACTTGGGAGGCTGAGACAGGAGGGTTGCAGATTCCTGGCCAGCCTCAGCAATTTAGTGAGGCCCTTTGCAACTTAGCAATATGCTATTTCAAAATAAAAAATTAAGCCAAGCTGGTGGTGCTCACTTGTAATCTCAGTACTTGGGAGGCTGAGACAGGAGAATCCCAGGTTTGCAGCCAGCCTCAGCAACTTAATGAGGTACTCCTCAACTTAGTGAGACCCTGTTTCAAAATAAAAGAATAAAATAGGGCTAGGGGTATAACTCAGACTTAGAATGGCCCTGGGCTCCATGCTCAGTAACACACACACCCCAAAATACCTTTTTTTTTTGGTATTGGTGATTGAACCCCGGGCCAGGATTACAGGCATGCACTGCCATGTCCAGCTGGTGCATGCTTTTAAAGAACTAGTGAGCTACTCTTTATTGAGTGCTTATCACATGGGAAACATCATGCTAAATACTTTACACACATAATCTCAATGAGTTTGTATCATGATAAGCATTAAAATTCCAATTTCACAGATAAAGGATCCTACTTTGCCCCAAGTCTTCCTGCTAATGGTTGCATCAGTGTTCTATCCAGATTGGTCTGATTCCAGAACTTTTGTTCTTCCCATTAAATGCTGTGCCCCTATCTCTAGAAGAAAAAACTGGTACCTATATGTGCCATTTGGAAACGGGGCAGAATGCCCTTGTTGTGCTTCTGCTGCTCTATTTAAATTTGGAAACTCTCATCCCCTTACTTATCAACAAAACATTCACTGTCAAAGCCTGTCCCTCTTCCCACCTCCGTGCTGAGCTCTCTTCTGCCCTCACCATCCTCTTCACCTGCTGTTCATAAAATTCACAGAATTTCTCCCCCAATCTAGGAGAAAGGTTGCCAGCGCTAGCTTTATTACTTCCTTGCAGCACTGCATGTACCCTTGCACTTCCATTCACTGAAACCCCCATCCTAAGACCACATGGGCCCTCCAGCTTTCTTCTTTTCTTTCTTTCTTTCTTTTTTTTTTTGCAGTACTGGGGATTGAACTCAGGGGCATTCTACCTCCAAGTTATACCCCCAGCCCTATTTTTTTATTCTTTATTTTGAAACAGAGTCTCACTAAGTTGCGGAGGGCTTCACTAAGTAGCTGAGGTTGGCCGAGAACCCAGATCCTCCAGTCTCAGCCTCTCAAGTACTGGGATTACAAGCGTGCGCCAGCACGCCCGGCTGCCTTCTTCTTTCCTCACTGGCCCAAGATCCTTGGTTTCTGTCATAGCCCCCGTTCTATTGGCTATCTGATATGAGAAGCCCTTAGTGCTCAGTGCTAGCATGTCTTCTCTCTTCAGTCTCTGTTGTTTCTCTAAAGCAATCTTCTCTATCGTCCTGACACTAGACAGTAATATAATAGGACACCTCCGGGAAGGATGTACACCAGCCAGGGGTGGGAAACACGTCCTGGGACAAAAAGGGAGGGTACTGGTCAGGGAAGGGCCGCCTCCACTGCATGCCCACCAGTGCCATCGGATTTGAGCACCACAGAACAAACAGAATCTGTTGAAACTAGCAAATCGATGAATGTGTGGACACATACAGACTGTCCAGGTATAGGCTGAGAACCCCCAAACACATATCTCCAATTTTAAATCCTCTGAATGTAAGATTCAAATGTCCCACTTTCCCACCTGACATTTCATTTTGAGATAGGAATCTCATATTAAATGGGTCCCAAGCTGAATTCAAGCTTCCCTCCAAATCTGTTCTCACCCACTGTTCCTCCAAGTAACTTGGGCTCAGCATCTGTGTCCTTCTGTGAGACTCCCCATACACACAGCCCATTCCCAAGCATCACAGGCAACTCCAGTGGGGCACAGGAGACCCAGGACTTGGCAGGCAGTTCGGTGACTCTGCTCCCGTCAGGGCACGGCTCCACATGGCCATCTCCATTTTCATCTGGCAGCTAGATGTATTTCAAACAGGGAAACCTGTCTGTTGGGTCGGTGGGCAGTCATGGCAAACTCTGCAGCTCCTGCACATGGCCCAGGAAGCGGGGGTGGCACATCTTTCTGGGGTTTCCTGTTGGCCCAGGTGTCCTGGCCACCCTGGTTCCTCTCTCCTTAATGGACGCCTTCACAAGACATCTCTCCTCTGTGGCAATTTCCTCTCCTCTGCTCTTTAGCCAACTATCACCTGACTGTCTTTTAGTGTCAACTTAGAAAGTTGCCTTGGAGTGCTTATATTCAACTCCTGCCCTATCACATCCTATTTTCTCTCACCAGGGCACTGACCATGACTCATAGTCATAAATAATTTGTTTTTAATTATTTTAGGGGGACCCCCAACTAGACTATGCTCCATAAACACAAGGTTTCATTTACTACTGCAGGACCTGGCCTGAGACATGGAAGGTTTTCTTTTTTTCCTTTATGAGAAGAAGGAAGAAATATAAGACAAGAGAATAAAGGAAAGGCCAAAAAATAAAAAAGGAGAATAAAACATCAAGGTAAGGAGCAGGAAAATGAGCTCCCCCCCCCGAATTCAATTCCATGAATTTGCATAAAGCTGTATTGCAAGATTCACTACTAAACTGTTAAATAGAAAGGTGTCCCTTCCAGTTTCTTGTCTGAAGACATAATGTTCTTGGAAGAGACTCTTTCAAATATTTCTGTAATGAAAGGCAAGAAAGACTGTGCATCTCTAAGGGATAAAATTAAATCACTGGTCCCTAAGTTAAATATATCAAGAAGAAAGGAAGAGAACATTTCAAGGTGGGAAAAAGGAAGGTGAGGTCTAACGGAAATCACCTTGGCCTGGGAACAATACAATGTGTTTAGACCTGCTATCTCAGGACACAGGGAGCCATTAGAGAACTCACTAACTTTCTTTGCCTTAATTTCCACTACTAATAGTAATTCATGCTTCTTTTGATTTCAACACTAATGTTAAAATGTTTAAATATATATATATATTTATATATACACACACATATATATGTACAAAGAATTAGTGAGTAAAGTAATTAGTAATGAGTAAAGTCTCCTTTTACATTAATATGATTTGTAAACTTCAAAACCTGATCATTATTGCAGCAAACTGACTCAGAAAATATTAATGATCAAATCTTCTTGTACTCAAAAGACTTCTCAGTAGCCCTGTCCTTAAATCCAAGGTGCGAATGCTATGGCCCTCTATTCAAAAGTCTGTCTTCCTACACAGTCCAACCAACTCTCTCAGGGCAAGGCACTTCCACTTCTGCTGCCCCGGGACAAGCTGGCACCCTGGTCAGCCTTACTCCAAACACAGCTTGGTTCTAACATAATTTTTTCCCTTTCCTTTTGATTCCCACACTGTCTACCACTTGGCCATTTGAGGACTTTATATTCCATTGTTTTGCCCACGTGTATAACTGACAGCAAGAGAGCCCCTCTCAGGCTGCTTCCTTATCTCTGAAATGGGAACAAAGATCTCAAGCCTCAGTTCTGTACAATCCCAAATGTGCTCTAAGAAATGCACCACAGAGTGCATGTATGTCAATGTCAACATGATTTACATTATGATGTGAGATAATAATGCACCAATAAAAGCACATTAAAAAAAAAAGAAATGCATCACAGAGAATGCAAATTCATTACAGTGAAGTAACCAAATTTTTTTTGTGTGTGTATGTGTGTGTTACTGAGGATGGAACCCAGGGGCCTTGCACCTCTGGGCTACACCCTTAGTCCTATTTTATTTCCTATTTGGAAATAGGGTCTTGCTAAGTTGCTGAGGCTGGCTTTGAATCTGCGATCCTCCTGTTTCAGCCTCCCAAGTCACTGGGATCGCATGGGTGTGCCACCACACCTGGCCAGTAGCCACATTTCAAGTGCACAAGAACTGCATGTGGTCAGAGGCCGCTGCATACCCAGTGCGCTATCACTACAGAAGGTTCCATCAGGCAACGCGGGTGTACACTACTTGAAACAGCAGCCTCAAAAAGCCACAGATTTCCTAACTGTCATCATTTACTCCAGTTTGTAAGACATATAGAACTTGATATTGAAGCTGGGTGTGGTGACACTAGCCTATAATCCCAGTACTTGAGAGGCTGAGACAGGAGGATCACAGGTTTGAGAACAGCTTTAGCAATTTAGCAAGGCCCTGTTTCAAAAAAAAAAAGAAAGAAAGAAAGGCTGAGGGTGTAGCTCGAGGGCAGAATGCCCCTGGGCTCAACCCCCAGCACCACAAAAATTTGATGTTGTAATGGTGTAATGGTCTTTTTAGGTATGGTGACCTCATGTATTGGCTTTACCATAGAAATACCAGTATTTCTTATATTTGCATTACTTTCAATAACATAAGCCATTAAAAGTAAAAGTAAATGCAACAACTTCAAATTTCAGTAGGACTTTTTATATAAATAAATAAGTAGATACTACATATCCCCCATTTTGATGCAAGAAAAAGATCCATGTATATGGTCAGTGCTGCCTGGAATGAGCCGGGCAGAGCCCCCTCTCCTTGAGCCCTCTGTCTGTTTACTCCCCACCCAGCCTGCATTTGGCCACTCACCGCGTTCCAGGTGGGTCTGCACACCCCGAGCTGCTCCCCTGCTGGCCCCTGGCACCATCTCTGCCAGGAAGGGAGTAAACTCTCTGCACCACCACTCGGACACCCTCTTCTGACCACAGGGCAGCACCTTGGTTTTCCACCACATCCAGGAGAGAATCCCTCAGGGGAGTGGCAGCTGGGAAGAGCTGCTTTGCCTCTTCGTGACTGTGGGCCCAGCCCGCACCTGTGGCGGCCAGGCCACCACACACGACCTGACCAAGATACACAAAGAAAGTTGTTTCAGTTTAGCTTACAAGAGCAGGCTGCCCACCAAATGGCACTGTTAGGCAGTTCCCCAAAGGACCTGTCCTGCAGTGAAGGCATAATGAAGATGGAAGCAGAGGAATGTGTGGTATGGATCTCTGCATCTGAGAAGGGGAAGGTGGGCGAGAGCAGCACAGACAGCAGTGTTTCTTCTCAACGTAATGCTAGCATGGGCAGTCTGCTATTAAATACTTCACAGTAATTTTAAAACATTTTTTCTGAAGTAACAAATTTAACAGGACAAACTAAAATACAAACCAAAAAGGTGACATGGGTTTGATAAAAATGAATCATTTTATTAAGTGCTTGTATGTACAATCTATTAGGCTAAGCACTTTGCACATTCACATATCCTACAAACAAACTTATACAATAATATCAGCTATCATATGACAGTTCTTCCAAAGTGCTTCCTAACTTCCAGGCTCTGTTCATTTTATATTAATATGTTTATCCTCACAATGATCCAACATGATAGACAATTATACCCAATCAATAGGTAAAATTGAGTCTGCCCAAGGTCATCCAGCAGAAAGTGACTGGGGCAGGATTTGAACTAGTACATCTGGTCCAAGTCCATGGTCTTAACTACTACACTATGTGGAAGATTCATTGTCACTGATATAAGTCAAAAACATGTCTCATCAGTTTCGCATTGCACAACTTTAAAATGTACATTTGCATATTTATTTGCATATATACTGACAGTGGTAGGGATGGAACCCAGGGCCTCATGCATCCTAGGTAGGTGCTCATCTGAGCTGCACATCTGACTCCCCCGCACCACCATAAATACTATAATTAAATGCTCTCTTTTTCAAGTAATCTTCTCTAGACATGTCTTTTGATAGTCAATGGGAGATTTCTGCTCGACTATATGTACAGGATGGGGTGACAGTGTGTCAGCTCTTCTTCCTTCTTTCCCCTCCCTGTCTAGCAGTCCCTGAATGTTGTTCTGTGCAGATTCCCGTAACCCAGTGAGCTGAGGCCAGAGGAGCAACACTGACTCCCAGGGCGGAAAGAATCTCTGAGGCACATCATTCCCAATATTGGTGAATTCAGTGATTCCCCAAATCCATCTTGGCAGATGACCAGGGCTCAGGGCCAAAAAAAGTCCAAAAATCAATCTCTAGCACATATCTTAAGCTGGTGCAGCTCTTTCAATCTCAAGGGATACAGATGTATATGTGTGTGTGTGTGTGTGTGTGTGTTGGGGGGGTAACTAGGGATTGAACCTAGGGGTGTTTTACCTCTAAACTCAACCTCAGCCTTATTTTATTCTTTATTTTGAAACTGGGTCTCACTAAGTTGCTGAGGAACCTCTCTTAGTTGCTGAGGCTGGCTATGAACCTGTGATCCTCCTGTCTCGGCCTCCCAAATACTGAGATTTCAGGTGTGCACCACCATGGCCGGCTACCTGCATCCTTTTTTATTTTATTTTTTTTTATTTTGAAACAAGTTTTTACTAAGTTACTGCGTGCTAGCCTCGAATCTGTGATCCTCCTGTCTCAGTCTCTCAAGTACAAGGGATTACAGGCGTGTATTACTGCACTTGGTAATACTTTCATATATTTTAATAAATTAGAGTAAAGATTAAAAAATACAGAATTAGAAAGATGAAGTATAGTAAAAAGACCACATCTCAATGCTGACCTGACTATATATAATATCTTCAGTCATGACAATAATAAGATGTTCAAGCTTATTTATTTGGAGGGGAACAAAAGGTGACACTTAATCCATTCACCAGTATTATTACAAATACAAACTCGAAAGCAATGAGAATTTACCTGACTTTCAGAAGAGCTACAGGTTAGATCCTTAATTCTAAACATCTGGGCCAAAGACATGTTTCTTCTGGGAAGGGGTAGGTCCCGACAGTGCACTTCACCAGTTGTTTCTGAATCTCCTTTGGCAACAACTTTCTGACAAAAATAAGTATTCAGAATAACAGGGAAATCTTCATTTGGAATAATAAGTTTTTGCCTGGAAAAGAGAAAGAAATTCAGGAGTTTATTTGCAATGTTGGATTCTCCTTATATTTTTCCTAAATCAAGAATACAAAGAGCAATGACATAACAGCAACAGATAGGTAAAGCCAGGCCAACACAGAGTGATGGCTGCCCTAATGATGGACTACAAGGACCCAGCCAGCCCACAGAGTAACAGCAGTGCCTAGTTCTCAGGAGCACCGACAGTGGTTCTGACTTCACTTTCAAAGAGAACTTCCTGTGTCAGGAATGTTGGAAAGTCATTTCATATCTCTGGCCAGGCCTCAAGATCTCTCAGGCTAAATTACAGCAAATGAGCAGACTAGCAAGAGCTGGGAAGAAGTGCCCGCACAATAAAATGTTATTTACAAGTGAAACTTTCAGAAGAACATAATATTAAATGCTGAAAGAACTTCTGCTTCTGCTATGGGACTGACCACAGTCACTGAAATTCCTCATGATGGAGTAGAAAAGGAGTGTGAAGATATACCAAAGCTGCTTTTGTTCCTCTCAGTCCTTTGTAGTGAGAAAGCATTTCAACCTAATGCCCATTCCTACCAACAGGATGTCAGCAAGAAAACTTGAGGACTTTGAATTTGAGGAGGAAAGAGTACGGAATACTTTTCCCAACTCCTCTCATTAAGCGTAACTAAAATGCTTGACAGTATATATTATGCAAACATAAGAAAACACTGAGGTGGAGAGAAGGCAGACTGGCTGGGACCTAGAGACCTCAGGACCTGAGGAACTACACAGCAGGAAATTCCAGGGATTTCTCTGGGCCTCTCTTTTACATCCCAGAGTTGAGCTAAAGGACCTGGCAACCTGGAAACGGCAATGGATGCTGACAAAAATAAGAGGAAGGAAGGAAGGAAGGAAGGAAGGAAGGAAGGAAGGAAGGAAGGAAGGAAGGAAGGAAGGAAGGAAGGAAGGAAGGAAGGACATTAAGATCACAATGAGTTATCACTACAGTATTAAAATAGCTAAAATAAGCTGGGCATGGTGTCACACACTTGTAATCCCAGTACTTGGGAGGTTGAGACCAGAGGATCCGGGTTGGTGGCCAGCCTCAGCTACTTAGTGAGGCCCTCTGCAACTTAGTGAGTGAGACCCTCTTTCAAAATAAAGAATAAATAGTGAGGCACTCTGCAACTTAGTGAGACCTTGTTTCAAAATAAAGAATAAAGTAGGGCTGGGGGTATAGCTCAGAGGTAGAATGCCCCTGAGTTCAATCCCCAGTACCATGAAGGAAGGGGGAAAGAAGGAAGGAAGGAAGGGGAAGGAAGGAAGGAAGGAAGGAAGGAAGGAAGGAAGGAAGGAAGGAAGGAAGGAAGGAAGGAAGGGAGGGAGGGCTGGGGGTGTAGGAGGTAGAATGCCCCTGGGTCCCATCCCCAGTACCACAAAACAAATAAATCAGTTAAGATAAAGCTACGCATGGTTATGCACACCTGTAATCCCCATACTTGGGAGGCTGAGACAGAAGAATCACAGGTTCAGAGTCAGCCTCAGCAACTTAGTGAGACTCTCTTTCAAAATAAAAAAATAAAATAGGATAGAAGTGTAGTTCAGAGGTAGAATGGCCCTGGCTTCAAAACACACACACACACACACACAGAGCTAAAATAAAATGTAGTGACAACACCAGATACTGTCAAAATAGAAAAAGCTGGGTTGCTCATACATAAAATTATATAACTATTCTGGCAATGTTTGGCAGCTAAAAAATAAACAAAAATAAAACCTGCAATTACCATAAAATTTAGCATTTGTATTGCTGGGCATTTATCCCAGAGAAATGAAAACTTATGTTCATACAAAAACATATGTGAAGCCGGGCATCGTGGCGCACGCTTGTAATCCCAGCATTCGGGAGGCTGAGACGGGAGGATCCCGGTTCGCGGCCAGCCTCAGCTATCTAGTGAGGCACTCCGCAACTTAGGGAGACCCTGTTTCAAAATAAAGAATAAAAAACAGGGCTGGGGGTATAGCTTGGAGGTAGAATGCTCCTGAGTTCAATCCCTAGTACCGCAAAAAAACAAAACAAAAAACATATGCGAATGCCAATAACATTTTTATTCATAATAATCCTGAACTGGAAACAACCTACATATCTATAGTGGGTGAGTGGTTTAAAAAAAATTAAATCCATACCATGGAATACTACCCAGGAAGATGAAAGAATCAACTTTTGATATACACAGTGACTTAGATGAGCCTTCAGGCACTTATGCTGAGTGAAAGACATCAGTCCTAGGGCTGGAGATTTATCTCAGGGGTAAAGTGTGAATTTAATATACACAAGGCCCTGGGTTCAATCCCCAAAACACATCGGCATCCACATCCACACACCAGAAAAAAAACAATCCCTAAGAAGCAGAGAATATGTTAGTGGTTGCCAGGGGCTCAGGATTTGCAGTGGGGGTAGGATGAATAAAAAGGAGGGAAATAGATACAGTTCCCCTGGAGGAAACTGGGTAAAAAGATCACAAATAAGCGAGGCGTGGTGGCACACGCTTATAATCCCAGTACTGGGGAGGCTGAGACCGAAGGATCCGAGTTCTCTGCCAACCTCAGCTACTTAGTGAGGCCCTCTGCAACTTAGTGAGACCCTGTTTCAAAATAAAGAATAAAAAATAGGGCTGGGGATGTAGCTCGGAGGTAGTGTCCCTGAGTTCAATCCCCACTAAAAATCACAAATAATCTGTTTATATTATTTTATACAACTACATGTAAATCTACAACTATCTCCAAATAAAGTTTATGAAAAATATAATGGAAATTCTATAATATTAATCAATCTAAAACAATATCCACCAGGCATGGCGGCATACACTTGAAATACCAGTACTCGGGAGGCTGAGACAGGAGGATCCAAGGTTGGAGGACAGCCTCAGCAAGTGGAAGACTCATCAACCTAGCAATACCTTGTTTCAAAATAAAACTAAAATATAGGGCTGGGGGTATAGCTCAGAGGTAGAATGCCCCTGGATTCAGCCCCCAATACCACACACACACAAATAAATAAAAACAATATCCCCTTAAATCATCCCGTCGGTCAATTTAAGATCATGAAGTTTTTGTCTCTAAGACTTTCTTCTATTAAGGAAAACACAAATTAACAATGGTCAATATCTAATTTTTGTCCAAGCATAAGTACTAGTTATGAGAGCCTAAGTTTTTAGAGCTTTGTGCAAAATTTTCTGGTATTTCCTGTTCAGAGAAAACATTCCTGTTTATAATTTCACGTAATGTGTCCTGGGCTTCAGTCCACCTGTCTAACATGCAGAACATACAACTCTATGTAAAAGTGGTAATCCCATATGATCTTTTCAAGAACTATATCCATGCTACCCACTAAATCACACTAAACTAGAGACATCTCTTAACATCTAGTATTCTTCCACACAGCTCATTCAGTTTCAAAACACAGGATAAAGTAGTATTATTTTAACAGTTAAGAAGAAGTAAGCACTAGGTAACTATGTGCATATCTACATGATTTGTGACTAAGAACACTGTGAGTTATCACTGATTTCTGATTAGCACATTACTTGTTTCTACACTGTCACTAGGACTTGAAAATACTTAATACTCTAAGGAAAAAAATGTCTTTGATATCTTGTCCAGTCTTCTCACGTACTCATAAACCTCCTATCCACCCCTACACACCCTGCCAATGCACAGGTAAGGTTATCTTGGGAGATGCTGAGGGTCAGAATTGCTGAATTATGGAATCTGAATGCGGTTTAAAGTATGATTCTGCTCTGCATCATGAAATTCTCATCAAAGACATAACTTGTGACACCCATAGGATCTGGAATATTAATTTACATAATAGCAAATCTACACAGATTTGTGAGGCCTGTGGATATGGGAATGATCTTAAGACTCATTGTGTAGGCCCACTCAGTTCACTTGGCTCTCTTTACGGCAACCTGTGAGAAGGCTGTGGAGTGGAGTGTCACTGCTGGTATGTGGGATGTGACGCCCTCCCTCTGGGAGTTGCTGGGAGACCTCCCGGGAGAGGCAGCCACGCAGGGTGGGGCAGGTGCACAAAGGCACTAGGAGGAACCAAGGCCAGAGTGACAAGGCCTGCCTGCAGCAGCAGCCTCTCTTGGAGTCAACGGGGGTAACCCAGCATGCCAGTCAATACCTTATCACGTAGGACACTGTAACTAACAAATGAAAGAGTTACATGAATAAAACACACAAGAAAACTAGAAGTGACATTCTTCAGTGAAATCCAGGGGCTAAAGTTTCTGGCAAAAGCTTTTTAAAAGAAATAGAGAACAACATGTGATCAATAATAAAAATTACATCTCAGAAATGGCTGCTCAAGCCGGGCGTGGTGGCGCACGCTTGTAATCCCAGCATTTGGGAGGCTGAGACCGGAGGATCCGGGTTCGCGGCCAGCCTCAGCTAACTAGTGAGGCCCTCCGCAACTTAGTGAGACCCGGTTTCAAAATAAAGAATTAAAAATAGGGCTGGGGGTATAGCTCGGAGGTAGAATGCCCCTGAGTTCAACCCCCAGTGCCGCAAAAAAAAAAAAAAAAAGAAATGGCTGCTCAAACACATATTCTCTGCATTAAGAACTATTTCTACTTTTCACCTGAAAATGTATTAGAACTCAAGTAAACAGTAAACAATTCAATAGAACATTCTTTTAAATGTCAATAAGGCCGGGCATGGTGGCAAATACCTGTAGTCCCAGTACTTGGAAGGCTGAGACAGGAAGATAGCAGATTTGAAGCCAGTCTCAGCAATTTGGTGAGGCTGTCAGCAACCTAGTGAGATATAAGAAATAAGAAATTCCAAATAAGAAATAAAACCAATCTGGGGGTGTAGCTTGGAGGCAGAATGTCTCTGGATTCAATCCCCACTGCCACAAAATAAATAAATGAATAAACGAATGAATAAATGAATGTCATCGAGACCACAGAAGAAAATTCATGTAAAGTATCTTACTTTTCTATTACTATCAATATGTAAAAAAAAAAAAAAAAAAAAAAACCTAATAGGAAGTTAGAAAGTTTCAGATTCAAAAGAAATGTTTACTTTAATTTTCCTACTAGGTTTCTCAACTCTTTTCTGCATTTAGCAACAAATTAAACCAAGAACATATTTTTGCCAGGCATAATGGTACATACCTGTAATCCTAGTACTTGGGAAGGTGAGACAGCCCTATATTTTATTCTTTATTTTGAAACAGGATCTCACTAAGTTGTGGAGTGCCTCACTAGGTAGCTGAGGCTGGCCGCGAACCGGGATCCTCCAGTCTCAGCCTCCCAAATGCTGGGATTACAAGTGTGTGCCACCACGCTCGGCTAATCTTTTAGTCTAAGAAAGTCCAGTAGGACTGGAAAAGAGAAAATTTCAACTTTAACATGAATCAGAACCAGAGGCTTATTAAAACACATTGCTGTGCCCTACTTCCAGAGTTTCTGATTCAGTAGATCTGGGACGGGGCCCTCTAATTTGCTCCATCCATTCATCCATCCATCCATCCACCCTGCAGTGCTGGGGACTGAACCCAAGCCCTGGCACTACCACCAAGCTATGCTCCCAGCCCCTAATTTACATTTTAAAAGGTTCCAAGATAATGTTGAAGTTGCTGGTCCAACAACTATACTCTGAGTATCATTACTCTAGCACACGCACACACACACACACACAGACTCCCTCTCTTCTAACTTTACTCAAGAAAAGTTATTTATGCCAGGCATGCTGAATGTCATTTATGCCGGGCATGCTGAACCATACCTGTAATCCTAGTAATCAGGAAGCTGAGACATGAGGTTCACAGGCTTTGCAGCCAGCCTCAACAACTTAATGAGACCCTGTTTCAAAATAAAATAGGGCTGGGGTGTACCTCAGAGGGTAGAATGCCTGGGTTCAATCCCCATTACCCTCCTTGGCCCCCCCAAAAAGAATGTCAATTATCCTTGTCAGCTTATCAAACACATGATTAACTCTCAGGACTTACTATACATGACACGAGGCCTTTCAATGCAGCCCTACTGGATTTGCCAGCCTCGGTAGGAATGCAGTACTTCTTAGTGGTCTATTACATCTGATAGCTGGTAGAATACAGAATACGAGTTCTAAAGACAAGATTCAAGCCAGAGCCGGGCGTGGTGGCACACGCTTGTAATCCCAGCATTCGGGAGGCTGAGACCGGAGGATCCGGGTTCCCGGCCAGCCTCAGCTGCTTAGTGAGGCACTCTGCAACTTAGTGAGACCCGGTTTCAAAATAAAGAATAAAAAATAGGGCTGGGGGTATAGCTCGGAGGTAGAATGCCCCTGAGTTCAATCCCGAGTACCACAAAAAAAAAAAAAAAAAAAAAGATTCAAGCCAGTCTTGTCACTTACAAGCCAAAAGATCTTGATTCTGTCACCAAAGCTAACAGCCCATTTTACCTTGTATATAACATTTCTGTTAGATTATTTTAAGGCAATAATGGATGTGGAGGTATTTGATATATTAGACTGCTTTTATGAATATTTATTCTTCAAAGAGCTTGGATTTATAAACATTAGTCATTCTAGAAAATTTTCAAAATAGTATCTCTCCTATAATAAATCATTTTAAAACTCTGTGTGTGTGTGTTTACTGGGGACTGAACTGGGGAGCATTCTACCTCCGAGCTATACCCCCAGCCCTATTTTATTGTGAAACATGGTCTCGCAAGGTTGCTGAGAGACTCACTACTTGCTGAGGCAGTTCTTGAACCGTCAATCCTCCTGTCTCAGCCTCCCAAGTACTTGGATTATAGGCATGTACCACCATGCCCAGCTATAAAAACTATCACTTAACCACAATTTAAAGTTATCTAAACACTTATCTAATAGTGAAGCATTTTTAAACAACAGAATTTGAGAAAATTTTTTGTACTAGTTTAAAGTAGAAATATATGAGTTTCCAAGCATATAAGTAATAAAACCAGCATCAATATCCACAAACTTCAACTGTGGGGACCACCTTCAAAGAAAATGGAAACTGAGAAACGAAATGATGAATGACAATTCCCAAGACAGGCAGGGTCAGAATAAATGACTTAGTTCTTACTTAAGGCTAATTCTAATTAGAGCTCTGTAAGAATAATCAAGCTCAGGATAAGCTAAAGGTTCAGATGAGCAAAAACAGATTGTGTGTGTGTGGGGGGGGGGTCCTATTTGTTCGTTTTCCATTCTTTTAATTCTAGTTGAAATGAAAAGTTTTATCAAAGCTCATGGAAAAAAACACTTTACTTATATGAATAAGTAAATAAAAGTATTATCTGCAAATATGTTGTAATCATTAAAAATCAACAAAGGCAGAAAGGTAATAGCATAATTTAAAAGGTATAAAAAAGAAGCCGGGCGTGGTGGCGCATGCTTGTAATCCCAGCATTCGGGAGGCTGAGACCGGAGGATCCGGGTTCCCGGCCAGCCTCAGCTGCTTAGTGAGGCACTCTGCAACTTAGTGAGACCTGGTTTCAAAATAAAGAATAAAAAATAGGGCTGGGGGTATAGCTCGGAGGTAAAATGCCCCTGAATTCCATCCCCAGTACCGAAAAAAAAAAAAAAAAAGGTATAAAAAAGAATTCCAGAATGGTCACCATAATATTAACCTCAATGAAAGTTGATACTGTTCATATGTAAAACATGTGTAACAGCTGGGGTTTTTTTTTGTTTGTTTTGGATATGGAACCCTGGGGTGGCTCTACCACTGAGCTACACCCTAAGCCCTTTTTATTTTGAGATAGGGTCTTGCCAAGTTGCTGAGGCTGGCCACCAACTTGCTACATCCCTAATGCTTTTCACTTATTTTTATTTTTTATTGGTGCATTGTAATTATATATCATAATGAGGTTCAGTGTAATGGAAACATACATGCACATGGCACTTGGTGTGTTGCCCTCCAGATCCCACTCCGCTCCCTCTGCCTCCCCACAAAGAAGGCAACCTAACTGAAGGTGATGGGAGCTGGGGAGAGGGCAACACCCTAATGCATCTGATGTACAGTCACAATCACTAAGCTGGACATGAGAAGGAGGAAGGGGGGAGGGAATGGGGTGGGAATCAGGGAAGGGCTAAATGAGTGATGTGTGCATGCATGCCTCTACCAGCTTGTACCTCATCAAGATGTATGATTACAATGCACCAATGAAAAAAAAAGAATATATACATAAAGTAAGAGAGAAGATAAAATCAATGTATTAAAAGGCATCAGCCAAGTTCTCTTGGAAAAAAAAAAGAAACTGATATTGATAATTTCATATATGAATATAGCATTATTTGAACTGTTTTCTTCATCTCTTTTACCTCCTCATCTCCTTCCTCAAATCTCTTTCTACTATACTACTAGTATTTCCCCTCATTTATCTGAGGACCCTTTAAGACCCTTCACTTTCTAAGAATAACTAATCTCAGCATAATATTCTTTAGTTCCACCAATTTCCCTGCAAATGACAATTTTGTTCTTCTTTATGGCTGAGTAAAATCCCATTGTGTTTGTATACTATAGTTTTGTAATCCTTTCATCTCTTGCTGGACACCTAGGTTGGTTCCATAATTTGGCCATGATGAATTATGCTGCTATAAACATGGATATGTATATATTACTATAATATTCTGGCTTCAATTCCTTTGGCAAGATCCCCAGGAGTGGTATAGCTGGATTCTATGATAGTTCCATTCTCGGTTTTTTGAGGAACCTCCATACTGATCTCCATAGCAGCTGTACTAATTTGCAATCCCATCAACACTCTATAAGGGTTCTTTCCCCACATCCTCACCAGCACTTATTATTGTTTGTATTCTTTTTTTTGGTACTGGGGATTGAACTCAGGGGCATTCTACCTCCGAGCTACCCCCCCCCCCAGCTCTATTTTTTATTCTTTATTTTGAAACAGGGTCTCCCTAAGTTGCAGAGGGCCTCACTAGGTAGCTGAGGCTGGCCGAGAACCCGTATCCTCCCGTCTCAGCCTCCCAAATGCTGGGATTACAAGCGTGCCCCACCACGCCTGGCTTATTGTTTGTATTCTTAATGATTGTCATTCTAACTGGAGTTAGATGGAATCCCAGTGCAGTTTTGATTTACATTCCCTGACTGTTAATAATGTTGAAAAGGGTGGGGTTTTTTTTCATATATTTATTGGCCATTTGTATTATTCTTTTGAGAATGTCTATTCAGTTCAATTGCTCATTTTTAATTGGATTATTTGTTTTCTTAAATATCGAGGGGTTTTTCTTTTTTTTTTTTTGCGGTACTGGGGGTTGAACTTAGGGGCATTCTATCTCCGAGCTATACCCCCAGCCCTATTTTTTTA
>PVLC010018542.1:17287-32002 GCA_004027655.1 Graphiurus murinus
TTTGCGGTACTGGGGATTGAACTCAGGGGCATTCTACCTCCGAGCTACACCCCCAGCCCTATTTTTTTATTCTTTATTTTGAAACCGAGTCTCACTAAGTTGCGGAGTGCCTCACTAGGTAGCTGAGGCTGGCCGCGAACCCGGATCCTCCGGTCTCAGCCTCCCGAATGCTGGGATTACAAGCGTGCGCCACCACGCCGGCTATTCTTTATTTTGAAACTGAGTCTCACTAAGTTGTGGAGGGCCTTACTAGGTAGCTGAGGCTGGCCTCGAACCCGGATCCTCCGGTCTCAGCCTCCCAAATGCTGGGATTACAAGCGTGCGCCACCACGCCCCGTTTCTTTCTTTCTTTCTTTTTTTTTTTGAGTTCTTTGTATGTTCTAGGTATTACTACTCTATCAGAGGAATAGCTGGCAAAGGTTTTCTCATCTTTTGTAGGTTCTTTCTCTCTTCAATTCTTGTTTCCTTTGCTGCATAGAAACTTTTCAATTTAATGCCATCCCACTTATTGATTCTTGTTTTTATTTCCTGATCTTTGGGGGTCTCATTGAGGAAGTCTCTACCAATGCCTATATGTTGGAGAGTTGGTCCTATGCCTTCTCTTAGTAATTGCAAAGTCTCTGGTCTAATTTTTTTAATTTTGAGACAATTACTTTTTATTTTGGTCTTACTAAGTTGCCCAGGCTGGCCTTGAACTTGTGCCTTAGCCTCTCGAATCCCTAAGATTACAGGTGTGTGCCACCAAGCCCGATAGGTTGAATGTTTTGATGTCACAAGGTGCAGAAGCAGATACAAAGTCAAGATGGCACACATTATTGGGAACAGTTATTTGAATGATGCACTGGAGATGGAAAGGGGAAAATCAAATGGACTGAACAATGTTTTTCTAAAACTCACAAAATATCCTAAACTGAACTTTTATCTGAAAATTTATGAAGAAATTAAGAATAAAAGGATTCACTTGGCTCACGCTGAATGGCAATAAAAGGAGTTTTCGAAGACAATGACCACAAAAGAGCTGAAACTGACACTGCTATATAAAAGAATCAGGGAAATAAAATAAAAAAAATATTGTTCTCAAAAGTCATAAACTAAATACTAAGCTTAGTCTAACTTCAAAGTGAACAAACCTCAATTAAACTAAATAAATGTGCAAGACTGGCTAAAGGATAATGCTTTAATTTTAAAAGTAATATTCTTAAATTCAACTATACTTTACAGAGGAAGCATAATTTCTCTTGAACAGTACTGCTTATTTTCACAAACAAAGAAATTAGGGCAACAAGGACAGTAAAAACCTCAGAATGTCACATGGAAACCAGAGTACAGCAAAGCCACACCAGGGTGTGTCACAAGCTAAGATTAAAATAATCCTCTGAGGTACACGTCCACTGCCTGTGAGAAGCATGCCAACACAGTGTCTCAAACACATCTGCACACTTTTGACTCTCAGAAAGTGAAACTGTGACCCTGAATGTCAAAATATTCTCTTGGTCTCCAACTCTCCGAAGCCTGTAGTCCCGTGAGGATTAATCCAGGAGGGGATACACCTCCTGTGCGTCTGTTCCCCTCCAACTTGCTCCTGTTACCTTGGTCCAGGCTGGTGAGAGTAGAAGGCAGACTGGGCCCTTCTGAAAACATGTCCCCTTGAGAACTCTGGTCTCAGACGGCATATGTCCCTCACAAATGTGGTAACAGAGCAGGACAGTATTTGGCAGGGACCCAGGGTTACTGGGCAGCCTGTGCCCACATGCTAGAGCACTCAGCACATTCTGATATTCCTACCTTTCACAGAGGATACCTGACCTGAAGGTAAAGTGTACGGCCATGAAGAAGTCAATATGGCGCTGTACTTAAAAATCCTTGTCCTTGCCGTTCAGTGGTAGCAACCTGAAATCTCAATGTTTAACTACAAACTGTCACTTATTGCACCCACCCGCACTCCCAAGTCTCCCAAGGTGCTGCTACACCCACTGTGGAGCTGTGACCTTCAGGACAACCAGGACATGCACTGAGTAGGCTTTGTTCTCAAAGGCTCACCATGTAGAAGCTTCAATTTATAATCTGGACACTTATCTAAAAAACAATCTCAAGTCATTTTGTAATTCATGTGTCCCTGTCTTAAACTTATTGTCTGAAAAATTAATGTGATTTTTTTAATTTAACAAACTAAAAATGTTCTTATTTGTTAAAATAAAGACAAGTTTTGTTTCCATCAAGGATAGAGTTCTTCTCTACTGTCCTTTATTAAAATGTTCTGGACTCTTATCTAGTGGGCTTCCCTGGGAGAAGGCAGTGGCAAAGCTCCTGCTCCAAAGATACTGGGTCAGTGTGTGGGAGAGGACACAGAGACACCTGCATGGAAGTCCTCCCTCCTACTTCTCTTTTTCTTCCCTCCCTCTTTTTTATTTATTTTTCCCCGTATTGGGATTCAAGCTCAGGGGCGCTTTACCACTGAGTTACATCCCTAGTCTATTTATTTATTTATTTATTTATTTATTTATTTATTTATTTATTTATTTATTTATTTATTTATTTACTGTGGTGCTGAAGATTGAACTCAGGGGCATTCTACCTTTGATCTACACCATCAGCCCTAATTTTTTAGCTTTTATTTTAAAACAGGGTCTCACTAGGTTGCTGAGTCTTGCTAACATTGCTGAGTCTAACCTCAAACCTGTAATCTTCCTGTCTTAGCCTATCAAGGCGTGCACCACCACACCTGGCTCCTTTTTATTTTTTTATTTTGAGATATCTCATTCTGTTGCCTGGCTTTGAACTTGTAACCCTCTTGCTTCAAGTTTCTGAGTAGCCGGGACTGCAGGTACGGGCTGCCACCCCAGGCCCATGACTACCTACTTACAATGCATTTTGGCCAAACAGAAGGAAGTGGATTTGCACTGTGACTAGGGACACTAGGAGAAGGAATTGTTTAAAGCTAGGAAGACAACATTGCAAGTTTCAGAGAGAAAAGTAAAATCTTAGTACAAATAAGGTATACTGGTATACTGTGCTTATATTATTTTCAGCCAAAAAGAAAAAAAGAGTTTCCTGTTGATGTTGTATTCTCTCTCTCCTTTTAACCTTTAATTCTGAAGTGTGTGTGTGTGTGTGTGTGTGTGTGTGTGTGTGTGTGTTTTAGTAGGAATTGAACCCAGGGGTATTCTATTTCAGGGATATACCCCAGCCTTATTTAATTTTTATTTTGAAACAGGGTCTCACTAAGTTGCTGACGGCCTGCTAAGTTGCTGAGGCTGGCTGGCCGTGAACCTGTAATCATCCTGTGTCAGTCTCCCAAGTCTAAAATCTTAGTAAAATAAAGATTCAATGAAATGGAACTGTTTTAATACTTTAGGGGACAACAACATCAAGAAATAGTATATACACATTAAAAGAGTACATGAAGAATATCTAAGTCATTTATAGAACATTTAATAAAACATTAGGTAAAAACACATCACAGAGCCTGAATGTGGTGGTATTTGCCTATAATCCTAGCTACTTGGAAAGCTCAAGCAGGAGGACCACAAGTTCAAGGCTAGTCTGGACAACTTAGCAAGACCCTCTCTCAAAATAAAAACTAAAAAGCGGTGAGGTATATGGGGGCAAAGGAAACATGGTCCGATAGCAGGGAATAGGCTTTATTTAGGAATAAAACCCTGAAGGAGGCATCTGATGGGGAGAAAGCCCACGAGAGCCAGAAAGTCCACCTCCTTACAGGCTAGGGGCTTCTAATGGGGCAAGGAAGGGGGGGACAGGAGTAGTCATGTAAGCCACTGGTTGGTTTGCTGGTGGCCGGTCATTGTGGAGCAGGGCAATAGTCAGGGGGCATTTTTCTTTCTGTCTTCCTTTATTTTCAGTCCTCCTCTGGCATGACCTCATGGCCAGACCTCACAGGCAGATCTCATAGTGCCCACAAAAAGGGCTGGGGATGTAGCTCAGTAGTAAAGTAACCCTGGATTCAATTGCTAGCATTGCAAAAATAAAAAACAAAAATGAAAACAAAACAAGCCATAGTATGTAAAACAGCATGATTAATTTAAATGGAATAGTTAAAAAAAATAAGGATACAAACAAGGAAGTATGAGAAGAAAATAGGAAAAAATTCCAAAGTAGTTGTATAGATGACTATCCCTTATCTGACATGCTTAGGACCAGAAGATTCATTTTTGTTTTAGTTTTTTAAAGTTTGGAATATTTGTGTATACTTAATGACACATCATGGGGTGAGACCCTAGCCTGAATAAGATGATTTATGTTTCATATTCATTTTATGCAAACCACCTGATATCATCATTTATACACTATTTCTAATACATCTGCATTTGGACTGCAGCCCATTATGAGAGACCAGTTGTGGGATTTTTCTACTTACAGTCTCAGGCTGGTGCTCAAAAAGTTTCTTTTTTTTTTTTGGTGGTGGTACTGGGGATTGAACTCAGGGGCGTTCTACCTCCGAGCTTTACCCCCAGCCCTATTTTTTATTCTTTATTTTGAAACTGAGTCTCACTAAGTTGCGGAGTGCCTCACTACTAGGTAGCTGAGGCTGGCTGCGAACCCGGATCCTCTGGTCTCAACCTCCCAAATGCTGGGATTATAAGCGTGCACCATTATGCCTGGCTACAACAAAGATTTTTATTTTCACTTCTAAAAAGTAAAAATAAATAATTTCCTTAGTCATACTTTAGAGACAATGTAAGCGCTAATCCATGGTCTACTCTATGTTTTACTGCCCAAAGTATGGAAGTCTGTCAAACAGCAAATTAACCTTAGTCACTGAGTTTCTTTTTACACAAAGACAATTAACTTGAAATAAAAGAAATTTGTAGCCAATTTTACTTAATATTTCTAGCAATAAGAAGAAATTGCAAATAATAAGAAGAAATGAGCAGAGCTGGGCGTGGTGGCGCACGCTTGTAATCCCAGCATTTGGGAGGCTGAGACTGGAGGATCCAGGTTTGCGGCCAGACTCAGCTGCTTAGTGAGGCACTCCGCAACTTAGTGAGACCTTGTTCAAAATAAAGAATAAAAAAAAAAAAAAAAAAATAGGGCTGGGGTGGTAGCTCGGAGGTAGAATGCCCCCAGGTTCCATTCCCAGTACCTCAAAAAAAAAAGAAGAAGAAGAAATGAGCAACTCAAACTGATCAAAGTTTCAATAAGTTTACCTGAAAAATGATGAAATAATGTATTCATACTATATATACATATATATGACTGTCTCAAAGAAAAGCACATAAAATGAATTATGAAAACATACTTAACTACGAAGTTCTATAAAAAGTAAATATTTAAGTGTGATTTCCTAAAGGGATATTAAGTATGAGGAATTAGGTTCACATTCTTTTTGTACTTTGCAGATTTTCCTACACTAAAAGATAATTAACCAGATACTGTGCTGAAAGGTAATCAGGTAGCTGGAAGACTAGTCAGAGATCACATTAAACAGGTGTTTCTGCCCTCTTATTTCTAAGAAGAATAAAAATAGTATTCAAAAGTAGTAATCAGGAGCCAGGCAAAGTGGCACACACCTGTAATCCCAGTACCTGGGAGACTTAGACAGGAGGATTGCAGGTTCAAAACCAGCCTCAGCAACTCAGCGAGTATGGCATCAACTTAGTGAGACCCTGTTTCCCAATAAACAATAAAATAGGGCTGGGAGTGAGCTCAGAGGTCACTGGGTTCAATCCCCAACACACACACACACACACACACACACACACACACACACACACAGAGTATTAATCATGTAAAGCACTTTTGGAAACTTGCCCAGTCTCATAGAATTAGAAAACAAATGAGATCACTTAGAGACAATGAGCTGCTCCACGTTCAGGAGTTCTTTCAAAGCAGAGAGCATGATGGACAGAGATTTGAGCCCCCAGGAAACTGCAAATCTCACTTTTTCATGCTACCACTACCCAAAAGGGCTGATCCTAGAGCACGCGACAGCCCTGGCTTGCTCGGGACTGACAGGAGTATAAAGGTTGCGATAGTCAGAGGTAGGACGACAAGTGGTGTGGCTTCAGAAGACGGGACTTGGAATGTGAAAGGAGGGCCTTTCGACCTGTGTGACCCGACTCTCTTCTCTCGGTGTCAGTCTGTGCAGATTTAATGGAACATAAGAAAATATGGAGTCATTCTCCATGAGGATCAGCCTCTTTCTACCATAAATAAGAAACAACAGTACCAATATTGTTTCTTATTAGCCCAGTGATCCTAAATACCAGGAAGTACATTTGCTGAAAAGAACTGTCATAAATCAAAAAGAGTTAAGAAATTCTTTTAGCCTTCCTTCAGAAATTTTCCCAAAAGAGTAGACAGAGACTAGACGGGAAGTGCTTCTGGCTAGATCAAAGTTGGCGGGCCAGGGTCTGGTGGGGGTGACAAATAAGTATGAATAAGGATTTTCTTCATTATCTTTCCAGGTGCCACTCCCTACAACTAATCTCTCAAAACAGGTATATCCTGTAACAATGAGAAACAGCTTCAAAACAAAGAGAAATTGTCTTAAAGGTTTATTGTTGTTGTTGTTGTTAAATAAATCTATACCTATTTAGAAATGGGGTAACATAAGTCACCCCCAACCACCACCATGATTAAAGATGGCAACCACAGGCGCACACCTGTAATCCTGGTAGTTAAGAGGCCAACACAGGAAGATTGCAGGTTTGAGGCCAGCTGCAGCAACTTAAGAGATGCTATTTCAAGTAAAGAATAAAAAGGAACTTGGCCTGGTGGCGCACACCTGTAATCCCAGTACATGGGAGGCTGAGAAAGAAGGCTTCAAGTTTGGAGGAGATTAAAGATTAGTGAGACTCTCAGCAACCTAGCAAGACTCTGTTTCAAAAAAAAAAAAAATCGGGCTAGAGGTGTAGCTTGGAGGTAAAGCATCCCTGAAAATAAAAGGAGCCAAGCATGGTGGCGCACGCTTGTAATCCCAGCATTTGAGAGGCTGAGACCAGAAGATCCGGGTTCGAGGCCAGCCTCAGCTACCTAGAGAGGCACTCTGCAACTTAGTGAGTCCCTGTTCCAAAATAAAGAATAAAAAATAGGGCTGGAGGTGTAGCTCAGAGGTAGAATGCCTCTGGGTTCAATCCCCAGTACTGCAAAAAAATAAAAATAAAAATAAAATAATATAAATAAATAAAGGGCTGGGGGTGTAGCTTGGAATTTGAATGCCATGAGGTTCAATCCCTAGTACCAAAAAATAAAATAAAAATAAATAAATAAAAATGGATGGGGTCTATCTGGGAGGTAGACCTCCCCTGGGTTCAATCCTTCCCTGCAAACACACCCTCCTCCAAAAGAATGACAGCCACAAGGACAAGCTAGGTCTGGACATTGTGCTGTTTTCAGCCTTCTGACACCTAGCAGCAACAGTGCTCGCAAACACAGTCACCTAGGGTGACAAAAAAATTTGTTGGCTCAGTCTCGGCTAAACCCCAAGCTTTCTATTGAGGTGGCACACTGTATATATTTGGTCACAGTTAACCTGGTCTCTCCCACTCACCATCTGTTATAGCTGGTTGTTAATTCAACAAGTCATTTATAATTAGGAATTATTTTAAACTAATAGAATATTATGATCTCAATAAAATGGCCAAATACCAATCAGAATGGGGATATCTACACTATATTAAAGATGAAAGGTGGAAAAATTATGCCTACCAATGCACTTGTAACAGGTAAAACCATACTTACAGAATGTAAGCAGGAGGATAGATGAGAAGAAGGAAAGAAACCTTTTTCTTGTTATAAAATTAATAAATGGCTGTTGCATTCAATCTGGAAAACCAGAAAAGTACAAAGGAGGAGAAAGAAATCATTCAACAGTGAGGAACACTGGTATTCACTTCTTTTCTTTTTTTTTTTGTTTTTGTTTTTGTTTTTTTTGGTGGTACTGGGGATTGAACTCAGGGGCATTCTACCTCCGAGCTACACCCCCAGCCCTATTTTTTATTCTTTATTTTGAAATAGGGTCTCACTAAGTTGCAAAGTGCCTCACTAGGTAGCTGAGGCTGGCCTTGAACCTGGATCCTCCGGTCTCAGCCTCCCAAATGCTGGAATTACAAGCGTACGCCACCATGCCTGGCTTTCACCTCTTTCTTTGAATATATTACACAGTTGTAATCTTGCTTCACAAACCAAATTCCACTCCTCAATGTCATTACATAAACATTTTATTTTTCTCACAATACTAGAGATTGAACCCAGGGGCTTTACTACTGAACTACAACCCCAGCCCTTTTATTTTATTTTATTATGGCCCTGGGAACTAACCCAATGGGTGTTCTACATATTACTACACTCCCTGTCCTATTTTACTTTAATTTTTAAATTTTTACTTATTTTTTGTGGTACTGGAGATTGAACCCAGGGGCATTCTACCTCCAAGCTATACCCCCAGCCCTATATTTTTATTCTTTGTTTTGAAACAGGGTCTCACTAAGTTGCAAAAGGCCTCACAAGTTGTTGAGGCTGGCTGCAAACCCACTATCCTCCTGTCTCAGCCTCCCAAGTTCTGGGGTTACAAGCGTGCACTATCACACCCGGCTTTGGGTTTTTTTTTTTTTTTAATTTTTAATTTTTTAAAAATGTTTGGTACTAGCCAGGTGTGGTGGCACACGCTTGTAATCCCAGCATTCGGGAGGCTGAGACCGGAGGATCCGGGTTCGCGGCCAGCCTCAGCTACCTAGTGAGGCACTCTGCAACTTAGTGAGACTCGGTTTCAAAATAAAGAATAAAAAATAGGGCTGGGGGTATAGCTCGGAGGTAGAATGCCCCTGAGTTCAATCCCCAGTACTGAAAAAAAAAAAAAAAATGTTTGGTACTGGAGACTGAACCCAGGCCCTTCTTCCTTTGAAGTATAACTCCAGCCCTTTTTTATTTTTTTGTTTTGAAACAGGGTCCAAGTTGCTAAAAGTCCTAGTAAAGTTGCTGAGGCTGGTCTCAAACCTTTAATCCTCCTGTCTCAGCCTCCCAAGTACTGGGATTGCAAGTGTGAGCCACCAAGCCTGGCTACATTTCTTTTTTTTTTTTTTTAAGTTTGAAATGAGGTCTCACTAAGTTGAGACTACTCCTATACTCCCCCCTTCCTTGCCCATAAAACCCCCAAGTCTGTAAGGAGGTGGGCTTCTGACTCTCGTGGGCTCTTCCCCCTGGTCAGTTGCCTCTTTCAAGGTTCTATTCCTGAATAAAGCATGTTCCTTGTTGTCGGGCTGTGTCTTTTTTGTCCCCATTTACCCCAACACTGGGAGATACAGTGTGAGGGATCTCAGGAAAAGAGGGAGATGGCACAAGAAAGGTAGGGGAGAGACGAGGGGGAGGGAGGAGCTAGGGGGAGGACCGGAGGCAGGCAGGGAGAAGCAAGGTGAGCAGAGGCCAGGCTGCTCTTGTCTGTCCCAGGGCAGTAAGGGCAAAGACCTGGAAGAGGCAAACAGGATGCAAGCTAGAAAAAAACAATAGATTTATTTATTTATGTATTGTGGTGCTAAGATTGAACCCAGGGGCATTCTACCTCTGAGCTACACCTCCAATCCTATTTCTTATTTTTTATTTGGAAACATGGGCTTGCTAAGTAGCTGAGGTTGGCCTCAAAACCTCTGAATCTCCTGTCTCAGTCTCCCAAGTACTGAGATGACAGGTGTGCACAGCCATGCCCACCTATACCAATGGATTTCAAAGTTAGTTGATCTGGAATTTACTACTGGGCAGCCAATCTCCACAGAGAAGTGGCAGCCAAAGATCAAGTGCATGGGATGAGGAAAGAATGTAAACTGTGCATAGAGGGAGGGTGCTGGCCGCTTCTTTCAGTGGTTGAGAGTAGTGAGTCCTAAGGCGAGCTAGCCATGTAGCCTGGGTCTCCACTGAATGGATGCACTATGGAACTATCATTAAAACAATAGCAAGAGTTTATTATTGCTCCATGCCAGGAAATGTGCTGCTACTTTAGCTTGGTAAAGCACCGTGGCCACCCTACGAGTAGGTGCCATTATTATTACAAGATTAATTTGAGGAAACTGTGCTGGAGACATTAATTTACCAAGATAAGAAATTTGGGAATGGAGAAGCTGGGTTTGAATGATCTCTTTCTTAGGTAATCCTAACAGAAACACCTAGAAAGGGCACCTGGGGGTCACAAAAGAACTTATTTGGTTTCATGATACAGAAAAGAGCCCCAAAGGGACTATTTAAAGGGAAATGTTGAGCCGGGCATGGTGGCACACGCTTATAATCCCAGTACTCCTGAGGCTGAGACTAGAGGATCCCGGTTTACAGCCAGCCTCAGCTACTTAGAGAGGCCCTCCGCAACTTAGTGAGACCCTGTTTCAAAATAAAGAATAAAAATAGGACTGGGGGTGTAGCTCAGAGGTAGAATGCCCCTGGGTTCAATTCCCAGTTCCACAAAAATAAAATAAATAAGTGAATGAAATTGATTGTTTCTTTGGAGGAAAAAAGCGCACGCGTGCGTGTGTGTGTATGCGTGTGTGTTCGCGTGTGCATAATACTGGCAACAGAACCCAAGGCCTGAAAAAGTACTCTACCACTAAGCTATATCCTAACCCTTTATTTTATTTTGAGCAAGGTTTCAATAAGTTGCCCAGGCTGGCCTGGAATTTGCAATCCTTCTGCCTCAGCTTCCCAAGTAGGTGGAATTATAAATCTGTGACATACTGCAGCAGTTGATTTTTTTCTTTGTGGTACTAGGAATTGAATGTAGGGTCTCGCTAAGTTGCCCAAGCTGGCTTTGAACTTTCAATCCTCCTGTCTCAGTCTCTCAAGCCACTAGGATTATAGTTTGATACTAATTCTTAAAGTAGTTAAGAAAAAAAGAAGTCACTGGAGCCTTAAGAATGGCGAGGCCACCCCAGGATACATATAAAGGAAGAATAAGACAATGACATGGAATAAAGTAAGTGCTTTCTGATTATGAAAGTCACCTATGGCCATTACTGATAACTTGGGAAAATCGGAAAAGCAAAAATGGTCATCAGGCAGAGAGCCATAATAAACACATAATTCTGATGTAACATGTAAAAGCAATTACACTGAGCAAACCCTGAAGATTTGGGCAAACTGCCTATACAGTGTGAACTTTACTTAGTAGAAACAGGAAGGCTTTTCAGGGAACGGGGCATCCTGGGGGATGGCAAGTGGAAGAGGACAGCTGCAAGGTGGAAGGCAGGAAGAGCATGCTTAGGTGCCTGACATCCGAAGACACAAGGATGGAACTGGTGACCCTGTTTAGGCTTCTAGAACATAGGCTGGACCCAAGAATCGGTATATCAACAGAGAGAAGTACTAAGTGTGAAGAGAGATACTTGGGAAGGACAATCAGAATTGTAAAGTATCACCGGGCATAGTGACGCATGCCTGTAATCCTAGCACTTAGGAGGATCACAGGTTCGAGACTAGCCTCAGCAACTTAGCAAGGCTCTCAGAACTTAGTGACACCCCATTTCAAAAATAAAAAATTAGCCAGGCATGGTGGCGCACGCTTGTAATCCCAGCATTTGGGAGGCTGAGACCGGAGGATCCAGGTTCACGGCCACCCTTAGCTACCTAGTGAGACCCTCTGCAACTTAGTGAGACTCGGTTTCAAAATAAAGAATAAAAAATAGGGTTGGGGGTATAGCTCGGGGGTAGAACACCCCTGAGTTCAATCCCCAGTACCGAAAAAAAAGAAAAAATTAAATAGAGCTGGGGTATAGCTCAGGTAGACTGCCCCTGGTGATTCAATCCCCAAGACAGTAAAAAATGAAACAAAAATCCTCAACAATAACCCCCAAACTAGTAAGTCATCCCCTAAAGTGAAACAAAGACTATTCTTCCCTGAAGTCTGGCCAGTGCCAAGCCGCACACTCACATTTCTATCCTATACTCCAAGAGAGTCACCAACAAGAATAACCACTTTCAATAAGACCATCTGAAGGCTTATTCGATGCGGCTGGTTGTATAAAGCAAGTTAGTATCTCAAGAGGAACTCTAGATAATGGAAGGAAACCCCAGTGGAATGATGGAGGGGACTAAAGGAGGGTGGTTCTGGGCGGGAGGGAAATCACTGAAGGAAATACTGCCCTGAACTGACTGACGTCCATGTGAGGGTACCAGGGCCAATCTCGACATCATGATGGGGAAGGGAGCGGGGAAGCTCACCAAGCAGTGCGCACCTATGTCCCCTTCACTCTGAATGGCAATGATGTGAGGTCACCATGCACCAATATAAGTTGTTGGTTTTTTTTTAAAGTCACTATCTGTGTCTATTTTCCCCAAAGGTAACAAGCATTTCACTTCAATTAGATAATATATTAAATGTTATTCTCATCAGCAGGTGGTTGTTTATAGGTTACTTAAAAGAACAAAGTTTTTGTTTATACTTGCTAAAGTCAACCTGACACAAAATGATACCTAAGGGAGGCTTTCATGCAAGAGTGATTTCGTAATTTATTTCACTTCATTTTCTTCACAACAGGAAGCAAGGGGAACAAGTTCCCATAAGCACATTACTCTAATGCCGCATACCGCCGCGTACCGTTTGTTCTCATCTCTAAACCCACTCCAGCAGTACTGGGGGCTTCTGGGTCCAGCTAGACCTCAGGTTCCTATCTTCTCTACTACCACCATATTTTTTAAAAATTGAAAAGAAAAAGATCTGGCCAGTTATCAGTACCATCTGCTTAGAAAAACGTGCAATTGTTTCTTTATACTATCATAAATGTTTTATCTGGAGGGAAGTGAGAGCATGGATAACCAGGTGACTAGCTCACAAGGGTCCTAGAGTGGAGGAAGGAGGGTGGGCTCCCAACATATGCTCTGGTCAATCGGGCTATGCAAAGTACCTGCTTCCATGGAGCATGGATATGCAGAGCAGAGAGTCACAGCCAGTCAGGGCATGGCTGCAGCTAAAGTTAAGTCAGATTCCATGTTGTAACATACTTACAGCTAGTTAAATGCAACACTGCAACAAGTTTATTCAGTACTAAATTGTTTTTATTTCAAAAATGATACTACTTTAAAATATTTACTGTTTGTGTAAGTGACTTTTTTTTGCCTCTGTGCACTCAAAATTGCTTTTATTTTCCTTTTGTGACACAGAGCTAATTATTTAAAGGGATATTCCAAGATGAATTAGTGACAAACTAAAGAAAGAAACAAGAACAAACAGTCCTCCAAAACTAAAACCACATTATCAGCAGCCACAAAGGCTATTAAAATCTGCAGATAAGGGTGTGGGCATTGTGAGGTCTGATTGTGAGGTCTGGCCATGAGGTAATGAAAGAGGAGGTCCAAGAACAAAGGAACAAAGAAAGAGGAATGCCCCCTGACCACTGCCCGGCCTCGAGATGACCTGTCCACTGGCATACCAACCAGTGGCTTACACGACTACTCCTATACCCCCCCCCCCCGCTCCTTGCCCCATAAAAGCCCTTAGCCTCTAAGGAGGCTGGCTTTCTGACTCTCATGGGCTTGATACTCTCCTTCACTGATCTGTTTGTCTATTATTTTGCCTATTTACTTTTATAGCAAGTCATGAAGTTGGGCAATTCAGCCCCTTGATTCTGTTCCTTTTCCAAACTTGTGTTGGCTATTGGAGGTATTTTTCCCTTCCATATAAACTCTGGGTTCAATCCCCAGTACCACATGCACGCACACACACAAAAGAATCAGTTTGTCAATACCTACAAAATAACTGAGAGGCATTCTGAGTGGGAAAAACTGACATTTTACAGTACTCAATCTTACTATTCACAAACATGAACTATCTCTGCATTTATTTATCTTCTTTGATTTCTTTCATCAGAATTCTGTAAATCTCTTCATGTAGATCTTTTACATATTTTGTTAGATTAACGCAAGTTTTTGCTTTTTGGTGAAAATGTAAAAGGAACTGTGTTTTATTCTCTATTGCTTATTGCTACTATATAAGAAAACAATTGACTATATATTCATATTGCATCCTATAATCTTACAGTAATCACTTCTTAGTTCCAGGATTTCGTAAATTATTTCTTTAGGATTTTACATAAATAATCATGACATCTGCAAACAAAGACAACTTTATTTCTTCTTTTCCAATCTGAGTGGTAAATGGGGACATACTTGCCTTATTCCTGATCTTAATGGGAACGCCTCTGTTTTATCACTTTAAATATGATGTTACTTTTTTTTTTTTTTTTTTTTTGGTAGAATTTTTTCTTGTGGCACTGCAGATTGAACCCAGGGGAACTCTACCCCTGAGATATAACCCCAGCCCTTAAAAAAAATTTTTTTTGGAACAGGGTCTCGCTAAATTACTGTGTGCTGCCCTGGAGCCTACTTCTGTCTTGACCTCCTAAGAACTTAGATTACAGGCATGCACCACGGTACCTGGCTAGATGTTCCTCATCAAGTTGAGGAAATGGCATTTGTTGCTAGTTTGCTGAAAGTTTTTGTCATGAATAGTGGTTAGATTTTGTCAAATACCATTTTCCCCATCCGTGGGGAAGATCATATTTTTCTTCTATAGCCTATTAGTATGATGGATTATATTGTTTTTTGGGTAAGTCCTGCATAGTAAAATTATATTTGATTATATGTTTCTCATTGTATAAGCTTGGGTAGACTGTGTCTTTCAAGGAATTGGTCTATTTCAATGAGGTTACTAAATTTGTGGGCATATGGTTTTTCATAATATTCCTTTATTACCTTTTTTTTTTTTTTTTTTTTTTTTTTTTT